>JAZHYW010065784.1:0-33782 GCA_037355805.1 Ixodes ricinus
AAGCAAGGTTTTTAGCTTGTCTCTTTTCCATAAATGCTCTCGTGGACACAAGGTCCCTGGAATAGTATTAGCAAACTTTCCACGCAGCCGGTTGTAAGCTCACAAATATTTTTTCATGCACCCGGAAAAACGTATTCGCGCGACTTTCGCCTTATTAAACCTGAACATCTGCTGGGATATAATGTGTCTCCAAGAACTGTCTAAAGAAAAAAGAAAGACCTACGCTGGAGCGGGTTCGGACACCGCAGTTAGGAAAACGTAAAACGGGAGCGTTTTGCAGAATCCAGTATTTTTAGGTTTGACCAACAATTTTCCGAAATCTCGAAGTAGTACGCAAAAGGCTCACGACAAATTAGGGCAACGGCCTTTGTGCTTCTTCTTTCTTCCGCAGCATCCACCCGACACCTCAGACTGTCACTTACAGCTGCGTAGGATATGACGATCTCTGCGCATCTTATTATCGTTGCTCAGCCAATCGAGATTCTTTATTCCCTGACAAGGACGCCGAAGAACGAATCAGAAAGCGAGACGCGAAAAACTCATAAGCCACACCCTGCTCTTCTTGAGCTGTCGCTGACTACAGATTACAAGCCTGTATGCTGAATTTCTTTACGTCTGCTGCGACGAGCGAAGCGCATTGACGAGCATTGACAAGTGACCGCTCTTAGTCTAGATCTAAATTGTCATCACAGAGAAACGCTCTCGGTGGCATCTTGCCTGTGCGCTCTTTGAGACCCATTCGCTCAGTAACTTTCGACTGTGTTCACTCAGGCTACGCCCTGGAAAACCCAAATTAAACTCACCGGCTCATTCATGCTTCCTATGTCACATAAAAGGAAACTTAAATGTCTCGCCACGCTTCATGCCAGGGACGGGCGCCCAAGTGACTCCCGGTTTCACTAACAAACGTAAGCCCTCATAAGTTGTAACTAGGGTTCCATGTTTGGGAGGTTAATTTTTCTCAGTTTGGGAGTGCTGTTTATTGTAGATTTTGGGTTCGACAAAGAAAAAAGAACAACGTTTACAATTCCCTGTAATGCCAAATTAGAGCGCAGCTCTTGAGGAGGAAAAGGGGAGTGTGAGGACGGGTGCGTATGCCCCTTCTCCTCTCCATACCCTCCCCTCCTCCTCTCCTCCCATTTAGCGGAAACTTTAGCGGAAAAATGTTCACGCTAAATTTAGCAGGAGATTTAGCGAAAATTTCCCTGCCATCTTTAGCGGGTTAAGTTTCCCTGCTAAGTTTATTGGGGAAATGGTGGTCACGTAATATCAACATCAATTCGGTTTCGCCGCTAAATTTAGCGGAAAACTACGACGTCCCACGGTGCAACGCACGCGGTTACGCCGACGCCGACGCCGCTCCACCCGGAAACGGGCGCCTAAGAGCTGCGCTCTTAAACCTCAGGTTTATTTCTGTTTACCAGGGCTTAATTCGGGCTTATACTAAAGTCACTGAACCCTGGTAAAGTAGTGCCACTACCTTGCCTTTCTGCTATCCGGGCACAAACATCTGCCCAGGTTGCCATGTCAATTGCCATTTCGCTCCATTGATATTGTTGAAGCTTCGGAAGGGTCGGTCTGAACCAGTCGCACCAAAATCGCAGTAAACGTCATCGCACTAAAAGCATTCCTCTCCAGTATAAGTGTTTTGCCACTGTACATGCAATCAAATTAGCAATCATGCTTATCTCTACAGATCTCCTACAAGGGTATTGTTGCTTTCGCGTATTTCAAGACGGAACATTCTCTTTTAACGCCGCCAATCACAGATGCAGCATGTGGTGGTGGTGAGAAGACAATCCTTGTTTCGCCGGTGTGTGGATAGAAAATATCCGTATTCAAGAAATGACTTTATAAAGGGACCTGGCAAAAGAAAGTTTTATGGGCTCGCCAAGAATAGATGGGTCAAGGAGAAACTGAAAGGTAACTTCATGAACCAAAATAGCGACCATGAGAGAGTTTAACGCTACTTTCTCAGAACGCAATGACTTTGGTTCACACATTTGCAACAGTTTCATTCGCACAACCAAAAAAAAAAAAAAAAAAACGAAAGCGAACAAAGACCAGATTAACCTTGACTCCTAATGCCTTCGCGAAGCTACCTGTTGCATCGCTTCCCACGTTGCGAACGCCGAACGCTTGGCCACGTAACCTCGTCGCTTCTCTCGTCTAGTTTGCTACGAGCGACACCGACACAGGTTCACAAACTAGCCTTTTTGCACATCCTCCAGGGAAGTAGCGCATGAACAAAACGAGGTTAGGTGTGTGTTTCTCGGCAAAATATGCATTATTGCAGACACTTGATTGGAGATAGTGTTTCGACTCAATAGCTAAAAACGTTTCCGTCAAGCTTCCGTTTTTTTATTCAGGTACAACCCGAATCCGATCTCGCTTTAAAGTTTAAACTCATTTCTTAAACACCCCCTCCCCCCCCCCTCAAAAAAAAAAATCTTCGAAGAAAATTTTTGGCGCTTATTGTTATTTACCGAAAAAAACTGAACCCTTGTCTTTAATTTACAACATAATCAAACGCAGTCGTATGCCACTGTAAGGTCCATCCACACAGTGGCGTTTAATTACATTTGAGGACGTTGTGAGGTCTTAGCCGATTTATGACAGTAAATGACTGGGACATTCGAGGTTCGCAGGACACAAGGCAGTATATCAAAGAACAGCCAGTGTGCACGTGACCTACAGATCACGGGTGTCCAGTGAATTGCGGTCTTGTAATGTCAAACGTAGTTAATATTTAATCCGTGAGTGACCATTAGTAATAAGTATACTCTGTTTGCTACTCAGTACTACCAGTTTAGAAATATTCACAAAAAGAAGAAGAAGAAAATGGATGATGTTATGAGAATATGGCAGCCATGAAATTTTCGCAAGTTTATTTGGTGTCAGTTCCGTCCCTTCTATTTACCGGGGAGCACGCTAAATGTTATCGATAATATACCCGGCTACTGGCGGCTAAGCGCAAATTAAAATATTTCTCAAACTAAAAGCGTTTTTTTTCTGGCGCATTTTGCATGTCTGTTTGATGATTCACCTGGTTCAACCAAAACAATCAATCCAGATTTTGTTTTTATCCGCATAATTATTTTGGCATTGCAGAAAGCTGAAACTGCGTCAGAATATGACGCTAGCGGTGGGAATAGCATTTGAAAGTTTGAGAATATAACATTACCTGATAAAAAAGAAAGAAAGACGAAGATGAATATATAGGTAAAAGGCGAGCACCTAAGTTCAATTTCGTCAAACAAGGAAAGGTATTGTCGAAGCCTGTGGCATTGATCCTAGCCACAAAACAAAATTATCAGCAAGAGCAAAAAACATATTGTTTTTCTTGCTGACAAAACGTTTTCACTGCTATAAATGCCACAGGTGCCAACATCATATTCGTTGTTCTTGACGAAATAAGAATGAGGTAGACGTCTGCTGGTAGTGAAATTTTGTCTTACTCTTTTATCGTTTCATCCAGGTTACTTCATGTTCTCAACCTTGCGCATCTTATCCCACTGGTATGTTAGTAGGGAGGGGTGCCATCTTTTTGCAAGGCGTACATTGTTTATGTGGGCCAAAAATCCGTGTTTGATTATCTCGAGCAAACCCGGTATGAAGCGCATACAACATAAAAAAACATTATATGTAGACTCATTAAAAATTATATAATTACTCTAAATGCCAATGGGTATTCTTAGAGCGAATACTAATAATAATGATTGTAGCGAAGATAAACTATATTTTTATAATAATATAGCTATCTATAAGTGTGTAGTTTATACGTAAAACAATTGTATAAAGCAACATTTGCTTGACAACCTACCTTTTCTGTTGTACAGATCCAGGGCCTCCAATGGACATAAAATATTACCCTATAGACCCAAGAAAAACGAAGTTGCACTGGCCTCCACCTCAACTCGTGTGGGAACCACTGGGCCCATACAAGATCAAGGTGTGTTCGAACCCGGACTCCTGTCCGAGCTCGCAGCAAGTCGACTGCCATGAAGAGGAGACTCGTGCCATGAGCCTGGTCCTCAACACAACGCCGGTCACCAACTACTGCGTCGTCATTCATTCGACCGCTTCATGCTTCGGGCAAGTCCACAAGAGTCAAGCCCAAGTTAAGGTCTTCAAGACACGCGCCTTTGGTAGGTGTCTTTAGGGGTCGGAGGCCGGACGTGTTAGCACACCGCAGCCCGGAGCACAGAGCGATAGGCTCGAGGTGCAGAGTCCAGGAATCTCAGTTTAATAACCACTGTGATTAAAACTTACAGCGCACAAAGGCAGGACTGAAGTAACAGGACACACAATCGCTGAGTCACAATTGTTTGCACAACAACCGCGACCATGACAAGGGTGCTGCAACCTACTGGTGTGTCAGAGGGTGTGTGTGTATGGGGTTCTGGTTGATCGTCTAATATAAGTTTGCGCCTTGACGATAAGACTTCAGTTGTAACTTCAGTGATGGCGTGTTCTCTTCGTCCTGTCCTGTCTTTTTGCGCTGTACGTTTTAGTCGTCATGCCTTACCAACACGCACAAGCTTTCTTTTTGAGCATTAATAACCATCCCTACCCGATCTGTTTTGGATAAATATTGCACCTGCGTGGTGTTGTCTGTCACTGCTATGTGGTACACGTTAAAGGCCACCAGCTCGCAGTGGTAGCGAACTAGCTTAATATCTCATCAAGAGTAGAGACACAAGACGCCCCTTTCCGGGTGACTTACTGTTGTTATAAAAAGCACGCAGGATAATTACTTACGAGGTGTCTTTAATTGTTTCATTCACGGAGCATAAAATACTTTCATTATAAGGTTCCGAGCCATTGTAGTGTCATCTTAAAAAAAAGCGTCTACACCGTGTTTAATATTAGCACCATTCATACTGGGTGTTTGTGGTGGGTGAGCAAGGTGGGTGCGTTTTGTACTTAGACAACTTTTGTGGTAATGAAAAATAACTCTCCTTAAGTGTATTCTCTCATAAAAATTTGATAAATACTTCAACAAGCGTGAAAACCGAAAAGCGTCTAGAAAAAAAAAATAACTAACCGAAAACCGCAAGAACTTTAGAATAAAATATTTAATCCCCATCTTTTTTTTTTTAATCAACGCTCTGTATTTGTAGCATAGCACTGACAGATGTAGTTTAAACAACACAATATCAGACTTTTGAGCAGTAAGTACCCCGATTTTCCCAAATAGTCTGAAGACATCCTGGCATATTCCAAATATTGTGCGATTTTCGATTGATTCAATGCGTGCGGGTTTTAATCTTCCCTCCGTATGAAGGCTGGATCCTTTAATCATGCAGCTGCTAGAACCTTCTGTCATGCCTCTAATATTGTTGGCAATTCCAAATGACTTTTGCAATCCTCAAGTACATTCACTTTCTATCAATTTACAGGTGACACGGTGCTGTAATTTTAAGAAGAAAGAGAAAAATAGGAACCTGTGCAGTATGACTGTGCCTTTCTATTGGGCCACAGCCAGTTCCGACTAATGAGAACATGGGACAGAGATAAATAGTGCGGTCTATGCTTGCGGTAGATGCGGTTTCTGAAGGTTTTGTTACGCTGCCTTTCATTGTCCAGACGTTTATGCATTCTTAGAGGTAACTAGGCTGACTTTATCACTTTGATTTGAGGCACATGCAGACTGCCAAACAGATACTATAAATGAGTGGCTATAGCTGGGACCGAGGCGATGCCAATAGACCATTTTCAAAAGTTCATCAAGCTGCATTCGCAGCCGCCATATTTGGCATAGATTGCAGCTCGAAGCGCGCGATTGGATTTGATTGCAACCTGAGCGCTGACGCAGCACTCATGTCGATTATGGTATCCGTATACGCGGCGGACTGTGACGCCGCACCCAGGTTCAGCACATGTTCAAAGCGCAATCCAAACTAGTGGCGCACTCGGACTCGTGACGCACTAGCCGCTGGAGTCCGCACACTAATGAAAATAGTGTAATACTTAATCAACTTAGCATAGGGTTACCCTAATACAGTTAACGCAGTCAAACCGGGTGGGAAGGGGAAGGGAATAAAAGTTTTTGCTAATCGTTATCTTATGCCACAGCTGTTGTAAGGGGACATTAGTGACAATCATAGTCAATGGCAATACGCTTCCTTCACGCGTTGCCGTTCATGCTTCAGCATGACACTAAGAATAGCCACTAGATAGGCTTCCCCTAAAATATGGGCACTTTATTATTACATTTTTTTGTTGACGCCACCATTTTGGTGTAAAGCACAGCTTGGGCGCAATAAAGCTTGTATGTATGTATGAATGTATTTATGCGGCGCTTGCTCTTTGCAATAAGCGTCTACAAAACATACACGCCCCTCCCCCCCTCCCTCTTAAAAAAAAGAACAAAAACTGGAGTATTGTTGCTGCTGGAGTCGCCGCGCTGGCGCTCCTCGTAGCTAAGGGGCTAAAACAACACGAGTCTCCCGAGACTCGTGTCGTTGAAACTCCTGAAGCCTCTCCTGAAGCTTGTCTGCCCGCCCTCTTTCCGTCTGGAACTGCCTCTTCAACTCCTTCAACATGGACAATCCCTTCATGTCCTGAATCTTGCATTCCTCGACATTGTCCTTTAGCTCTAGCTTCTTTGCTTCGTCCTCGAACTCGCACTTCTGGCTGTTTGAAATCTTCAGTTAAATGGTGAAAACCTTTACGTCATCGTCTAGCTGTGATTTGAGCTTGGTGTAGTCGTCCGAGAGCCTTGCCTTGCACTGTGCCAGTTCATCTTTGGACTCCTCGATGGCTTTCTGTAGCATGTCCACGCGTTCCAGCCCCTCATCCTTGAGCTCTAGCACCTCCTCCTTCAGAGAAGGCAGCAGACGCTTTTACAGTGCCAGCGCAGCTTCGTTTTCTCTATCGCTTTCGCCGCACGCGCCTGCTCAACAAGAAGTGCTTCGTTCGTTGGAATAGAAAAAGAAAACACCGCAAAAAGACGAGGACCAGGTAGAGAAGTAACATGGATGCAGCGCTGTTTTTAATTACGAAATATGTAGCAACTCCCACGAGCCTCAATTTTTGCTTCGGACAACAAGTGTAGCTCTCCTCAAACTCCGGCCACATTTTCTCCAGGGCTTGCCTAGGTGTTTCTTCCCCTTCCTCTACAAGGTGTGCCCCCAGTGTTGCGGAATGGGCACCCCCATCCCATCCCAATTTCATTCCGAGGAATTAGAGTTTTCGATAATTCAATTCCCTTTCAACTCCTAGGAATGGGGACACTGGACCCATTCCCACTCCTGGAATGGCTGAATCGTTTCATTCCATTCCACTAATTCACACCTCACACCGACATGTGTTGCAGGGTTGGGCAGAAATACTCAAAAATGTATTTGGAAATACAAATACTGGGAGAGATGAAAATAGTAGCTAAAATACTGATACTCTGATAAATCTGTAAAAATACATCGCGATACGTATCGGAAATACATTTTAAAAAGAGGCAAAAAGTCCTTGGAAATACAAATATAGGAATACATTTTAGGCAGTGCAGAAATTCAAGTAGTGATAATTAGGGCTGGGCGTCGATTAAAAATTTTAACCCGATTAATCGCCACCCTTTAATCGATTAATTAATCGATTAATCGGTTGCGTTGATTTTTATAAATAATATATTAAAAATAATGCAACAACTCGTCTTGCCTTTGAAGACTTATTTTACTCTCTGTTACACGGCGCAAAGGACATTTACAATTGAGGATACATATAGTTCAACGATTCAAAGACTCACATATTTTTGCTCCAGCTCCGAAGACAAAGAAGTTTGTCCACATTCTCCGACAGGAAGACAAGAAGTCAGGGCTTGGGCGATGCTTTCTTCTTTTTTCAGAGAAAGGGGCCTCGACGAGAAGGCGTTGATTGTTGTCTGCGTTTTGGCGGATGGTCCTTGCTGCAGCGGCGTACATGGGTGCTTCGCTCGTAGGTGATACTGAAGCGAACTTACGCTTCCACTGTATGAAAACGGCTTTTTGCAGATGATGCAGTGGACTTCCTTCGAGTTAAAAACTTCACCGCTGGAGTTTACTTTAAACCCAAACTTTCCAGCGAGATTGCCTTTCATACTCGTGAACTCGTCCATTTGTACGGGCCGAATACTGGAACAAGTAACCATGGCGTTGTTAGCTTCCCAGCTTGTTTTTCTGCTTGTTTGTCTTGCCTGGGCAGGATGTGTAATAGATCCTCAACACGTGAAGTTTCGCGGTCGTAAAGGGATCAATTGCGGGCCCGGCTTGTTCGTCTGGCCTCGGTAGAACTGTAATGTATATCCTCGAACACGTGACGCTTCGCGAGCGCGAGAATTGAACCTTGCTCATACTCATAGCACCTGGCTGGGAACAGAAAACCGCTCAGGACAGAACGACCGGATGCACGCCACGCAGCGTTTTCCTTAAGAGGGGGGGGGGGGCATGAGTCACCCCTAGTTCGGGCAGGTCGTCCAGGATAGAGCCATGCGTGCGTCCAGTTGACTTCTTTTTGAGTACCGATTAAAAAACCGATTAACCGGTTAAAAAATTTGATCGCGATTAAAGCCTTAATCGATTAATCGGAAGGTTAATCGATCAATTGCCCAGCCCTAGTAATAATGCAATACAATTTTCAAATTTCTTGGAGACGCCAACTGAAATGAGGCTTTAAGTATGAAGTGGAAGTTTTTTTATCCCAAAATTACTATCCTCAGGCTTGGCACTTCGCCTTTAAGGTAGTGGTTCCGGGCGGAGAGGAGTTCTCAATGGGGTCAAAAACAACGTTCCATCGAGGATTGACCGCGGTCCCTTCCCTGGTATTTTGTCTGCCTGACGAGTGATGCGAAAAGACTTGGACCTTCAAATACATTCCATCATAACATCACCACTCCCCTGTCCAATAAGGGCGCCCCTGTCAACACTGATCACATGACGTCACGGGGAATGAACTAGTATTCTTGTATCTGTAGGTGTTGCATTGAACATGAAACTTTCCCCACGCTGCTTTATGAAAAGGACAACACGTACTTTCGTTGTAGATTACCTCGTTGGAGGAGATCATGCATGCAGTTGCATTTAGAATTTTCGAGAATAGTGGACCACCTGAAGCATCCTGAAGCACATGTCTTATCTTCCTGTTACGGTTGAAAAATCGATGCGGTGGCATCCCTGCTGTGACGGTCCTTCCTGCCGACCCTCCGCCTCCAACGCTTAAATGGCAGTCCTCAAGTTTCGCCTAGCATCATCCAAATTGTGACCTCGTGGATTGCGACCTGAGATGGCCGGCACAGGTGCGAGCTCTCCGAGAAACAGCGTGCTCGAGACGAGTCGCAGGTGTACGAAGTCTCGGTCGGCACAGCGAGGCCGAGTCTGGCGTCCTTCCTGGTTAACCGGATCACCAGAGCACCAGGTCACGTTCACGTCGACTGTTAACGTACCCTTGAGCAGTGCAATATTTCAGGCGCAGACGTATTCGGATATCTATTGAATTTCACGGCGTCAGTCATCCTACATATTTCAAGTCAGCCACCGCCAACCTCGTGTTGCAACGGACTGTTCAGCTACTCGGCCACAGGCCAAGCAACACTATCTTTGATTTCGTGTTTCTCAAGACTCTAACTAACTAGCAGCGGGCATTGGATGGCAGTAAACAATGACTCCCATGAAATCCTACATAGGGACCTGCGGTATATGATGCTCCGACTCAACTCCTGGCACGCGCTACCTGTTTCGAGTCCCGACTACGCAACATTTCTCAGTATTAATTTCGAAAATCGGAAGGAACCTTGCTCAGCATAGTAACAATGAACCAAAATCTCCTTCACCCTAACGCCCTCAGAAATAAAAAAAGCAAAATAAAAAAGCGTTCGGACGTGTATTTTGTTTTTCGGGAGGGGGGGGGGGGGGGGAGGGGGGAGTATTTTTCAAGAAATGTAAAGACGTTTCATACTGATTGTATTGCGATAAAAAGAAACATTCCACATATTATTATTATTATTAATATTATTTGATACAGCAATAGAGATACTGGTGGAAAAATGTATTGCGATACAGAAATACAGATCCGAAATGTATTGCTGAATTACGAAAAATTGCCCAACCCTGTTGTGTTGGTGGCATAAGCAGCTGAAAGCTGACATTATCAAACGCATGCTAAATGCTTAAGAAAAACCTAATTTTACTAAGCTTACGGTACTGGATTGCTTAGGGTGACTCGTAGCGGCCGCAGCGGTCCATCGCAAGGTGAAACAAAGTATGCAGAGACTAGTGAAATGAAATCAGCGGGAATCCGCTGGCTTCCTAGTAACCTAACCCACCGGAATGTAAAACATATAACACAGAAAACAAGCATCGGAACGAAGACCAAGTACATTGCAGTATAAAAAAAACAAGGGTCGGAGCAAAGCGCAAGAGGAGAAGAGAGAAGTAAATCTCGCTTTGTTTTAAGGCCAGAAGCAAACCTTGATTTCGCACTTCAAAGGAGTGCCCACAAATGAACGTGGGAAGGCAGCAGGGTTGGCCACCTGCTAAAGAGCGCTCTTCGAACTATAAGAAAACAATAACTGATCATATTTCGTGGTGCACTTTAAAGACCCCAGGCTAGCAGTTGTACTGCACTGGCTAAATTGCTCATCTACAGCGAGTGACTCGTCCCATCTTTAAATGGCTGACCTACTACACGCTGTATAAATATCCCCACAACCCCAATTTTTCATCATTTTCGGTTGCGCGCGAGTCAACAGAGTTATCGGAGCTCTGCGAGTTATAGGTTGCCCTACTTCGTTTCAGCTTGGGTCCAGACGCAGCCGATGCTTCAAGCGCGAGCTCCGGGGCTTCCAGCGTCCCTGCCAAGCACGCGCGCTCGTGCAGTACAGGCACCGTTCAGGGCCACACGCTCGTGCTTGTAGCATCGGCTGCGTCTGGACCCAAGCTGAAGCGGAAGTATAGCTCTCCAGGGGTGCTATTCTGGTCACAAACGGTCACGTTCGTGTTTCTCGAAAACTCCTCCCCCTACGAACCGCGCGCTCCTATTGGCCACAGCCCGCGTGATAATTCCACGCGGTTCCCATGGGAACGTTCGCGAAACACGAAAGCAACCGTTTGCCGTAACTGTCGCTCTTCGAGTTCGGACCGTGACGACAAAGTGACGTATGACCACGTCCGACCTACGTAGCACATAGCGGAAGTCGCGTAACTAGATTAACTGCGGTATTACTCGACACACCCTACTTTCTGTTTCACTATGAGTGCGAGCTAGTGCGGGTGTAGGAGCTACAAGAACGTGCTCCGGGCTTTCAACGTCCCTGTCGAGCAGGCGCGCTTGCGCAGTGCAAGCCAACGTTCGTGCAAGCATCGTTCGGGGTGATGTGCTCGTGCTTTTAACTTCTGTTTCTATTGCACGAAGGGGAACAAGCTTTGGGCAGGATTCTAGAGCGTAGAAAATGGCGGCGATGCTTGTTGCGCAACGATGGCTCGACCAACGCGTACAATGACGGGTTTTCCGCGAGCACCCGGTTGCCTTCGCGATGCACGACGACTGTTTCTGACGACAATACCGCTTGTCGAAAAGCACCGTGTGATCGCAGTGTGACCAGCTGCGCGACGAGAGACGGCGACGATGAGAGATGATGACCGTCGAGCAGCAGCTACTAATTGAATCGCACTGAGATTTTTCGCAGCGGGGAACTACAAGAGCGCGGTTGCCACCGATGATCACATAGCTAATGCCCAGTGGATGGTGATCAGAGCCGTGACGGCCGTCGCGAGTGTCGCTGTCAACCGGCTGGGAAGAGACGGCTGGGTCGACAAAACCCCGGACCGAGGCAGCTGAGGCATGTGCGAAAGAAGGCTTTCGTCGCCACCACGACAAGCACACCGACGTCGTGGGGTGCGTTGACTGAACCTAGAATCTAACTGAACCTTCGTCACCATCATCATCGGTCTGAAGGAGACCGTCACCGTTCTGAAGGACTCCAACACTTTGCCGCAAACATTACTTTGCCATTAACAACATGGTGGTAAGTTGACGTTAAAACTTCAGGGTTTCTACCGCTTCGAAGTTAGTGCACGCTTAGTGCCTATGTCTACAGTTGACCATTTGTTGCGGTTTGTAGCTACTGTCAATCACGCAATAAAATCTGGATGGGTTGCTGATGGCATTTTATTGTATCAATTAGATATTTTACCTTTTCACGCAAAGCTTCTGGAATTGAATGTCAGTCATCGGACAGTCATAAGAAACACTGTTCGATGCCCTGCAATGAACTACAAACAGGTGTGTCCTAAAATGAATCGTTAGTTGTTTAGACAGCAGGAGTTTAGTCTGACAGAGTATGGTAACATTGTTACCCACTGTAGACGAGAAATTTAGCCAGTGCAATCTTGTGGATGGTTGTCATCTCCGTGACCAAGAAAAACAAGAAAGATACAATTGTCCTACATTCAGCACACGTGTGTTTAATGTAAAGGTTATGATACCAATTAAATAGATTGTCGTTTCAAAAGTGACAGTAACTCATTGAAATTAAAGAGTAGTGTGAACTGGATTTTTGAAATTTGCCTGTGATGCAGAGCAAATACGCACTGTTGACTTATCACCATCAAGCATAAACGACAAGCGGAAGCAGAGTAGATGTGTGAAGGAAAAGCGAGCATATGTGCTAAAGAAAGAACTGCTACGTAACGTGAAGAATGTCAGCAACTATCTTGCCATTGTGGTACGAGCTCAGTGGCTATGCACATGCTTATGGCAGCCTGTGAATGTAGGATGCTCCCCTTATGGTATCATCCAGTGGCGAAGCCAAGGGGTGAGGGCGAGGGGGGGGGCTTATGGGGCTTCGCCCCCCCTCCCCAAATCCGGCGGGCCCTAGAATATACACACAAATTTTGACACCATCTCCCCCCGCACCCCAAGTCATGAACATCCCAGCCACCTCAACTTCCCTCCCCCTCGCCCCTCAAAAGTTCCTGGCTACGCCACTACGATCAACAGCACTCAATAGATAGTCAACATTATCAGGATAAGCGAAATTTCCTTTATTTTATGCACCATATAGGCAGTGTTTCTGTCTTTATATGCATGCAGGCAAAGCACACACTTCAGAAAACACTTGTGTGAAGGCTGCGTTCACAATGCAGTCCCCGTCAAACTTTCAAGGCGTTAACAAATTCCACAAATTAAATTTTCAACGAAACGCGTTAGTTTTGCAAAACGCTGGCAAACTTACATTGCGTTTTACATCATTCACCTTTGTCGTCCGATGAATCAGCAGTCAGCGCTACACAAACCTCAATGAGCTTGTCGTTTGTTTTCTTGCCGTTGGGGCGATCACTGGCGGTCGTGACGGCGGCACAATTCTTTCTCAGACCGTTGGCTGCTGCCTCCGTGGTCGCAGAAGCGTTGGTCACTTTGTGACAAGGTGAGGTTTTGAATCTTGACGCATGGCAACGCTGAATGAAGGTCTATTACCGTCTTCATAATCTCAGCAAGGCTGCCGTTACGAGCCACAACAACACCACCACTTTCAAGCTTCATAACACCGGCACAAATAGAAGCCAAGTCTTGCATCTCGCCAAGTGTTATACCGGAGACGTTGAACGCCAGCTCACCGTGCTCTTCAATCCGGTCCTGCCACCGAATGGGCTCATCCAACAGCACGAAAGCATTCGTGTGCGCGTTGATCAAGTTACCGATCGCATGTCAAACCCCAGCCGCGGTCGATCCGACGAGCATCGCGGCCATGTTCTTTCGAGTTTATCACGCCAAGGGTACGGTTGTCGAGTTAAAACAATGCAAATACTCTCGTGCATTCTTGTTCTTACGTCATTTTGTCGTCACAACCCGAACTCGAAAAGTGACTGTTAGCGGCGAACAGAGGCTTTCTAGTTTCACGAACGTTCCCATGGCAAAGAGCGTTGAATCGTCACGCGCAATGAAGCCAATGGGATAGCGAGGTACCTATGTAGGGACGTGTAAAAACGTAAAAGCCGTTTTCTTTTTTTTTTTTTTGCACGAGCTTTTCTGCAAATAAAAAAGTAAGTAAAAAAGACTGCCCGAGATTATGCGGTCGCGTCCATTTCTTCAGCGCCGAAAGCAAAGAGTATGGCTTATGGGGACTACCGTCGTAATCACTGCAGTGAGCAAAGTGAGCAAAGCATTATTAAAACTGCCCGAAGAAACTTTCCTGCATCATCCACAGCATGTTCACAACCGGTGCACTCTGCGTCAATCTCATGACTTGTCATATATTACCACAGAGTCGTCGTCAGCTTTGTATCCATTTGGAGTCTCCTTCACAGGCAAACAGGAAATTTCATTTGCAGCTTATGTTCACGGAGGCTTCACAAGGATGATCGGTGTCGCAGCGTACCTTCACATAATATTTTCTTCTCGTAATACGATCCGTATCGTGCAGAAACAGGGAAAGCAACGACGCAAACGAGACACAAACACCACAAGGTCGTTACCGCGGTTTTCGCCATGTTTGTTTTGAAAGACCGTAGCGAAAGACTTCGAGAAAACAAGTAGAGATATCTTAGCTAAATTTACTTTACGTCATAATTATTGAAATAATCTTTCGTATTTTATAAAAGGATAATATTATTTTTCTCTGTTTCCTTCCATTTTCCGGAAGGTATCCTTTTCTCCGTTATTCGCTCGTTCTAACTCCCGGAGGAAAGAAAGAAGAGAACAAAAAGAACAGGGGGAAATGCGGGGATTTCTGCGCCCCAACTGCGTGGACACGTCATCGCGACGTAGGGGGATCGTCAGATTCTAGCTGACCGCGTGCGTGAACCCGAACGTCGGGGCGGAGCCTCAAACAAGAATCATTCTAGTTTGAGGCTCCGCCCCTTCTTTCTCGATACGTCACAACTCGAAAGTACCCGTTTGCGACCAGAATAGCACCGCGCGCGCATGCTTTCTCCATGCCATCGCAAAAGGAAAAAAAAAAAAGAAAAAAAAAGAAAAAAAAAAAGCAAGACAGGAAGACGACGAGGAGCCGTGCATGGCGGTTTCCTTCATTGCCGCTCCCTTTGTTTCTTTTGCTTGGTTTCTTGTTTCGCCTCTCGTGTAACACCAGTGAAGTCCGTCGCCAGCGCGTCCGTGAGAGGTGCCACCGCTACCGCCACTGCCCCCCCCTCCCCCTCTACTCTTTGCTTTGACGCTTGTCTTTTGTATTGCATTTTATTTCTGAACAATGGACTCGCTGACTGGCTCGGTACAGCAAAACGTAACCCCCCTCCCCCCCCCAAAAAAAAAAATAGTAAGTAAATAAAAAAAATTATAAAGAACCGGGCCCATTCCATTCCCATTCCATTTCGGGCAAAAGGCATCTAATTACATTCCCTTTACATTCCTTCCAGCGCTGCGGCCATTCCATTCCCAATCCATTCCGGGGTCGTGAAAATGCGGAATGATTCCAGAATCATTCCAACTCCGGAGTGGCAAGTCCGCAACACTGATTTCTCTTCCATCAGCGCCTTCTTCTTCTCCGCCACCTTGTTTGCTACGGAAGCAGCAATGCTGCTACTTCGGGAAGCATCTTCTAAACCATGAATAATGTTGTGCATTGAAGTTATCTTCCCTGCCATTTCCTCGTTCATCCTAACCAGCGCGTCCCGCATATATATAAAGCCCCCCGATGTATTTACGTTTGTCTTACAAGTAGCGTCAAATGCGCCAGTGCACAAGGCCTGTGTCCGAGCGGCCCTTGGAAGCAAATGGCGGCTCAGGACTGGAAATGAGCGGCCCTTGGAAGCAAATGGCGGCGGAGCACCCGCTCGTGGCACGTGTCTCGCGCGTTCTTACAACAATGGTTGGCGGTACTTAAAAGCGTGAATTTTATCAAGGAACTTTACATATACGTAGGGTGCCTACATGTCTGTCTGTCTCAGGGTGAAGACATCCATTGTTGCACTACAGTGTACTAGAATACTTGGGTAGTGCTGGTACTGGAGGGCTCGCCTGAAGCGCGTGGTATTGATCAGGCGACAGGTGTCGACACCGGCGCGTTATCCAGAAGGTGTGCGCAATGCGCGGCTGCACGCGCGAAAATATGAATCTTTGGTGCCACTTTGGTGGAGTGCACATAGGCTTTCTGATACAGCTACGACGTACCTGCCAGCGGTCGTACCGCGGCATCAATTACGCTGCGGCACGATCGTTAGCAACATGGTGCTTCGATGTATTGGACGGTACAAGCTACATTACCCTTCCTTTGCATAAAAACATTTGCGACTTTAAAGAAGCGGACTGCAAGTTGTTTCAGCGTTGAATTAGCTGCGACTTTCGGTTTGTCGGATGGTGAGCATTTTAAATGAAATGCCCATTTCCTTGGTCGCAAAGGCCGAACATTAGATATTTGAAAGGGATATATAAAACTCGGAAGCAGTTTCCCCCCCCCCTATCTTATTTTATAATGGAACGAAACGGCACATACTAAAGTCCGAAATTGTTTTAGTATGTTTTTAATACCCCAAGTTAACTTCTCTGTCCTCTTTTCTGCCCGTCTTCTTTTTCTTGACCTTTAAGGCCACGGTCCCACTGAATGTGGCAGTTTAGGTACTTTTTGGCAGGTCATTACTCATCTCCTTTTAAATACTGTTTTGTGGGATTGATGTCATTCGAAAGGCAATGCAATCCTCTTTCATTTGATATTATGTATGTATTGGTTTATACTGTTCATGCGCATTTGTAGCGTTGCGAATATGATGGCGCGGACCCTCACTTGCTCCGCTGGTTCATGTTTTATGAACGATTCATTAAAGATAACACGGTTCCAATAGAGCAGTTTTGTTAAGATGATGTCGGAGCAGAATGTAACGGTATACTTTTTTGGTATTTGCACTACTTTGTTTTTTTCAGCTCTCCAAATATTGCCCTAAAATTGACATTTTTCAGCACAAATATGTTTTTAATGACAAGCGCTAGGGCAATGAAATTAGCTACAGATGTAGTGCTTATAATTGGTAATATGCGGAAAAAAATGTAATGTTGTGTAAAATTTTTTTGTTTAGATATTCTATATCAAACGTAGCACTTTTTTGTGCTTCGAGTCATGGTAATTCAAATGCCGCTGAGTAAATAATTAAACTATGGTAAAATCTTTTATAACATTTAGAACTACAATAGTTGCCCAAGAGGTGGACGGTGGCTTTTTTTATTTTCAAAGTCATAACGCTCCGGGAGCCCTTCAAACTTACCTGTTTTTGACGCACATCTTTTTTGGACATCAAACAGATTTATTGGCATCTAATAACATTTATTGTATGGAATAGATATACATTGCGATGTATTAGATTTTCCCAATGATCTTGCTTTGGTTTCTTGATAGTTGTAGAGCTTAGCTAATTTTAAAAACAATTAAAAACTGTTTGGGTGTTTTGTTGCGCTACCTGGCGGATGGCAGACAAAACTGCTGATTTCTAAGTTCAAAAAATTTTCGAGGGCGGCGTTGGCGTCTGTATCATCATCAATCTCCGTGTCGTTTTACCTTCACATTTAGAAAATATATTTGAAGATTTACTATCGATAAATGAACGGTTTAAGTACTGGGTCAGGTTAATAAATCTAAGACAAATAATTACACAAGCGTAGCGTGATATAAAGTGTTCATTATTCGATATAATTGAAATCAATAAACGATAAAGACGAAGAGGGAAAGAATACACCCGAGTTCACTTCATGCCTAGAGTCACTAAATGAGCTGCGCTTAAAGTATCGGCACTCCGTTCCCCAAAATTGTTTTGGGCGCCGCCATTTTGGGTCTTGTGCAGAGCAAACACAACTGCCGATCGTCATGATCCAAAAGTGCGACTTCCTCTGCATTAGATGCGGTGCTAGGAAGCTGATACAATATTGCTATGTTCTGTCGCGGGTTGTTTAAACATTCGTGGAGGACGGAAAAGCGTTTCCTGTGATTTTAGATAAAGCTTCAGATAACTGGCAACCATGATTTTAAGCCACAATATGGCCAAGTGTCGTTACTCTGAAGCGTAGCTAATTTACTGGCACTAGCGGGAACAATGAGGAAGAGGCAGGTGTCAAAAGGTAGTGGCTTGTGGAATCCACGGGGCTCACGTCATGGCCCCTCCAGGTATTACAAGCTTCTTGAACAAGGGCATCAATAGTGTCATTAAATAAGCTACGCTTCAGAGTAGCGACACTTGGCCATATTGTGGCTTAAAATCATGGTTGCCAGTTATTTGAAGCTGTATCTGAAATCACAAGAAACGCTTTTCCGTCCTCCACTTTAAACAGTTTGCGACAAAGCAAAGCAATATTACATGAGCTTCCTAACACCGAATCTAATGCTGAGGAAGTCGCAATTTTGAATCATGACGATCGGCAGTTGCGCCTGCTCTGCACAAGCACCAAAATGGCGGCGCCCACAACACTGTCGGAGAAGAGAGTGCCGATACTCTAAGCGCAGCTCATTTATTGGCCCTACTTCCCGCGAACCTCCTTTCCCCTGACTGAAACTGAAAGCAAATATGAATAATACACCATTATTATAGCTTATTTAGTTTTAACCACCTACACATAATGAGAGGAGGAAGCGGCCGGGTAGGAGAAACGCGGGTTTTATGTGCGACTGTTCTAATCAACGTTAGTTCTAACCGTCTCAAAAGAGAGAACGCGCGAGCTTGCGCTGGTTAAAAAAAAGACGGTCCAAAGAAAAGAGGCGGCACGCTGTGTTCTTTGTGATTGTGCGTCTAATTGCAAATTGTTGTGTGTATGTTTATACAGCCGGAAGTTAGTCTGCCTTAGTGGGCGTCTGGTGTCTCAGGTGTAGATGAGCAATTTAGCCAGTGCGGTACAACCGCAAACCTGGGGTCTTTAACGTGCACCACGCAGTAGTGATACACGACCGCACGCCGGTATGATGCTCTTCCACATCGAAACGGGCAGGGGCGGGGTGGGTTCTGCAGCGCGAGCTTTCGCTCCACGTGCTCCGAGCTGGTGTGCGCTAGACATGCACTCGGCCACCGATCGCCCCCCCCCCTCCCCTTATATAAGTATTTGAAGATCGACGATGGACGTCGATCGTCTCGAGGTAATGTAACGTAATAACATTATATAAATAATAAACATATTGAAGGATTGAACGACTAAATTTTTCAATTCTTGGATTGTAATATGGCGGTAGCCTATTGTACTTACTGTTGATGAAGAGCAATATGAGGTGACGAGGTAATGATTAAATTATGAGGCTCTATAAGGACGACGATATTAGTGGGTGTCGAACCACAACGTACAGTGCCAGACTTGTTTCAAGTATCGTGTACCCAAAGACCTTTCTTCACCCGCAACAGAATATGGTAGAATCAATGAGGATGCTGCTTTACAACTGTACGTGGAACAGGAAAACTGCAATGTGCAGAAGTGCGGCTTATTCGTTAATATGAAGGACGGATTTCTAGCAGCATTCCCTGATTGACTACTTGGAACAAATGGCCTCATTGACGTAAAGTGTCCCCGTTCCAAAAGATTCTTGAAGCCTACTGAAACCGCAAAGGAGTATGAGGCGAAAAATAAGAAAAAGGAGCCTGGTGTGAAAGGTCCAAATCACCACCATAGCCTCTACTACCAAATACAAAGGCAGTTACACAATACACAAAGAGAGTTTTGTGATTTCGTTATATTTACACTCAAGGGCATTGATATCCAACGTCTTCAGAGGGATGACACCTTCTTGTCAACCAACATAGAGCCTTTTCTACTCAAGTTTTACATGGAAGGCCCGACTTCCGCTGAAATTCCTCACGTATAGACGAGTTGTCCGACCGAATAATCTGCCATTACTCCCGATCTGGGAATCTCTCGATCTTCATTCATGGCCATAGTATCATATGAGATCGAGGGGTGTGGCTCTTCGTCTGCCGAACATTGCTTCGGCGGGTGTTTTTACCGTGTAAGATGAGACCGTCGCGTGCTGCTGGAACAAGAACCTGGCGATTCTTCACTGAACTGCTTCTTCCGTAAGCTTCAAGAGGGCTTTCTTCGTTTCGCACACCATCTGTTCTGCTTGCCCGTTAGTTGCAGGATGGTATGGTGCACTAATGTGATGCCTGATGCCGTTTTTTTGTGTGTGTTTTTTTTGGGGGGGGGGGGTTCTCAAAACTTGTTTATTTTATTTGAAGCAAGATTTGGCGCGTTATCAGAGAAAAGTATTTTCGGTAGGGCAAAAGTAGGGAAAAGAGAGCGTAGAACGTCAATGACGCGTTTGTACGTCGTGGCAGGCATCGTATAAACTTCCAACCACTTAGAGTACGCATCGACCATGACTCCGCAGATGCGGATACGTTTCGCCACCCACCGACTGAATAGTGGAGCGTTTTCAGTTACAGTTCATGATGGCGCTGGACTCGAGGAAGCCTTCGAGTCTTTCCACAAAGTTAGCCCAGGTGCCAGCACTTTTGTCGAAAGCGGTAAGTGTTCGAAACGTCGACAACGTCGGTAGCCACGTGCTGTGCTTGACACTGGACTGCTTACCATTCGCTGAGAAGAAACTTGCTTGTTCGTCTGCCACGAGTCGTCCGATATCAGGTCATCACCGCAACTCCATCTCCCGACAAAACAGGTCGTCATTGTCCGCATGTCCATAGTTATCAATCACGTGAACTTATAAATTCCCAAACGCTCATAACTTGCCGTCGCTAAACGCCGTTCATTCATAGCGTCTTCATTGCAAATAAACGTCTTCCTATTTATTCTGATGGTTTTCATAATACTCCTCCTAAGCTGTACTTACAACATTATATGTGTCGGTACTTCCGAAAATATTGCAACGGCGTTTGTTTTCTGGGAACTATAATGTAACAACCTTTACAACATCTTCCGGATCCCGTGAAACACAATATTTCGTTATGTCACTTTTCGGTCGTCATTATAATGGTGAGGTAAGTACCGTAAATCGCGAAGCAGTTTACTTGACGTCCGCTTCCACTGGTGTCTTGGAAGATTGAGTCTACTGAGCGTGCATTCCTGCAGAAGAAGTTTTCATTGATAGAATATTGACACGTCAATCAACATTTGATTCCTTCTTGGTAAGATTTATTGCGAAAGCCCGTTACAACCGCCGAACCGCATCTCCCTATATCAGAGAACAATTTATACCCAGCCTGACATTCTCGCATACATGCGTTTGCTGGGCCACGCTACTTGAGCCAGCTGAGCACAGCTGGCAGCGGCGCGAGCAAGGCCACGAGGGGAACGTGATGGTGCTCGAGCCATCCCACCGTGAACCAATGTTTCGGCCACCCCACGGGTGCGTGTCGCCATCTATTGGTTGAACTAACGCCTTGTTCAAGATGGCTGCCGTGGGACCGCAGCCTTAATCAGCTCGCTTCACTTGACACTCATTCGTGTGTTCATTTATGCGACGAACCACCCAAGCAACTGTCGCAAAGTGTTGAGAATCTGCTATGTCTTCGTGGCTGCCACGACCATCCGAGGACCACCCGACGTTCACTTGTAAGAAATGGCTTATAAGCCATGACAATTTTTATCACGCGTTTTAACATTGAACTTAAGTCCAAAAACTGAGACAACGTGGGCTGAACAAGTGATGCTTTCTAAGATTCAAAGAAGAAAACAAGCAACTATTTCAGATCATTATAGACCAGGAAACAACAGCACACGTAATTAAGGCAAAGGTAAAAGCTGTAATAGTTTTACAAAGCACGGCATTGAAATACATGGTTACAATGTGCAGCGCATAGATGTTTACAATGGTGAGCACATACATGACACTGAAGGTATACTCGGCATACCACATTAGGTAAGTTGTCGAAAAAATGAACACCGTCCTTTCGATGCTCATCTTGTTAGACTCTCGGCTCAAGAGCAGTCTCCAAATAAGCAACACCGTAAAGTTGCTGAATTTTTGAACAGCCCAGTAGAGAGTTGGCATAGTCAGGGAGCCTCAGTGCGTCGCGATCGATGCCTTGTGGGATCACGGCAGGAGCTTCGCTGTTCACCACTGGTGACAACGGGTCTGTTTCCCGAGCGAGCCCCAAACGCTTTGCAACGATGGGCTCTGGTGAACTCGCCTTCCGCTTCCTTTCCTCTCGTCCTGCGGAGAGGTCATCACTCAGGTCCTGGGGCACACTTGGCAGCAGAGTCGGTACTGCGTCTGGCGTAAGCGCTGGGTGTCCACGAAGGATCCCCACTTCCTTTTCGCCGATGATGTGGACGTAGTCTCGAAGGATGAAGCGGGGCTCGAAGTGCAGCTCGCAGGCAGCGCTTGTTTCTTCAAGACGCTTGTCCGATCGCTGCAGATTCTTCTCCCAAAGACCTCTTTTGGCTACAGGCCCGTAGCTCTCAAGTTTTGAGCAGCGCTCCAGGCGAGAAAAATAAAATATTTGGCTCGCGTTTCAAAGATGCATCAGTACGCTTCCCCACTGTACTTCGTTTCAGCTTGGGTCCAGACGCAACCGAGGCTACAAGCGCGAGCTCCGCTTCCAGCGTCCCTGCCAAGCACGCTCGCTCGTGCAGTACAGGCACTCGTTCAGGGCCACACGCTCGTGCTTGTAGCATCGGCTGCGTCTGGACCCAAGCTGAAACGAAGCATAGAGTTGTTTTTCTACTCCGTTCTCATTCTGAGTGCCAGCGTAGCAGAGGCTACAAGAGCAAGCTGCGAGCTTTCAGCGTCCCTGTCAGGCGCGCGCTCGTGCAGTGGGAGCATCTTTCAGGAGGACGTGCTTTTGCGAAGTAGCTTCGGCTTCGCTAATCACGTAAAGTGAAACGGACGTGCTCGTGGAATCTATGAAAGGAAGCAAAGATGAAAGGAATGTGTACCGGGACGCTGCGGCCGCGAACTGCTTAATTATTTTTTTATTTTTATTTTTAGAGGTTTTGTTATCGCGCATCTTCAGATGCTTGCATTCGAACGTGGCACGTGCAAAATCGAACGCTACAGAGCCATCTGGATGGTTCAGCCATCATAACATGGTCGCGTCTTGCGGATGCGCTCGCGCCCCTGCCCCAGAGCAACGAGTCTATGTCCTTTGGAATCCTGAAAAGGGACGCTGTTTCCACCGGATGAGGCCCGTTATGCAACCAGGTGCAGAGCAAGAGTTCTGTCGCCGCATCGCCGGCGGAATTTTGGCACTACCCTTACATGCCGGTTCAGACACTTGCGTCTTGACTCGCGTTTGACTGCGCTGTGGCGAGAACTGAAAGCGAGCCACCGGGCACATCTGTGCTTCGTATGAAGCGTGGGATCCAATTCAAGGAATCATCTTGGCACGCGATATAAGCAGCAGGGATGTTTTGGTGTCTCGCTGCCGCAACGCAGTCAAACGCAGTCAAACGCAACTGTGTGAACCGGGCTTTACGCGTTCACCATCCGCAAAATCAGAACACAATATTCAAAGCATATTACGATCGAACACACGGAACTATGAAATCGTGGTCCTGACGCGCGCACCGCTCGAAGAGAAAAACACACGGAACTATACTCTGTTTCAGCTTGTGTCGTACCGCAGGAAAGGCTACAAGCGCGAGCTCCTTGCTCTAGGGCACATCTCGGCGGCACAAGCTCTCGTGCACCAAGGGCGGCTGCCAACGTTATGAGCTCGCGCTTCTAGCCTTCGCTGCGGTTCAACATAAGGTGAAACGGAGTGTATAAAATCGTGGTACCGACACGTGCACCGTCGAAAGTGAAAAAAAAAGGCGGGCTGCGCGATGTTTTCCGGATAACTCGACTACAGCGCCGCCACGAACTGTCAATACACGCGCCCTCACGAGCTCCCGTTGCCGAGTCGCTCCGGTCCCAACACTACCCAAGTATTCTAGTACACTGTAGTTGCACTGAATGTGTCAGCGCGTAGACGCTCTCGCCCACTCGGTGCGTGACCTCGGCGCTAAAATGGCGTCTACGCATTAGCCAAAGCTGCGCGCTCGAGCTGAGTGACACCGGATTGCGCGCACTTCAAAATGCATAAGAAAAACGATTGGGCGTAAAAATGGCTGAGATGTCACCACTCAAGCAAACGCGCGCGCTTGTATGAAGGCACTCTACATATCCGCATACAGTGCCTTAATGCACACGCGCTTTTGCTTGGCAGCGGTATCTGATCTTCAGCCAATCTTACGCGCACGTTCTTGATAAGCGCGCGCAACATGGTGTCACCTCAGCTCGAGCGCGTAGCTTGGCTAACGTTACGCGGACGCCATTTAACCGCTCAAGTAACGCACCGAGTGCGCGAGAGCGTCACCTGGCATTCAAGGCAACAAGGGATGTCTTCACCCTCATGACAGACAAACAGGTAGGCACGCTACATACGAAATGCATAGCGCCACGTAGTGGGGTGCTGAAGGGTCTGATCATTTGGCTTCGGCGTTGACGAAGGCCGTGGGCGCGAAAGTGTCGTTCTTGAGAATCCTTCGCTCGCAGAAGCACTCGCGCAAAGAAAGCGCCTCGAGAACCAGGCGCCCGTGCCCGTGCCTTTGCCGGCACTCAAAGCCAAATTTCGAGTTGAAGTGCACGTCTGCCATGTTGGTTGCGCCGAGAAAACAGCGAACGGCGGAGCAACGAGCACATACATCCGCAAGACGAGCGTAATGTAATACTAACGCTTAGCTCGCAGGTGTGGGTGAGGATCGATGACAGTGTGCAGTAGGCCTCGATCGTTACCAACAACGCTACGAAACTGAAAAATAGAAGATATATCTCGACGGAAAAAAGAATGGCTCCGTACAGAGTGTTGCAAGACTGTTCAAACGATTTTGCATATGGTCTACTGGTGATCGCTACCTTTCCAAAATTTATGCTACATCATGAGGTTTCGATGCAGTTTTATAAGATCCGGGCTGTAGCGTTTTGCTATGTCGGGGAGTGATCTAGCACTTCTGAATGAAGGAAAACCGTTTCCCGCAGTTTCAAACAAAACTTCATATAACTGTCAACAATGATTCTATGTATCAAAATGGCTGAAGCGTCGTCACAATAAATCGTATTTTATTGAGTGGCTCTAGCGCTAACGTTATAACGGTAATACTTTTGCTAACGATTAAAAGAATGTGAAAACGAATAAAGAATCGTTTGCCATACCATGTAAGAGATGACAAGACTAGGCTTTCAGATATGCCTGCTGTACACAGCGCCACAGTAGAGAAAATAATTAATTTTACTTTTATAAAAGTAACTCGTAAGGTAGGTGAGAGGTAGAGTGTTTTAGCAATCAAGCAGTTACAGTTTCAAATTGGGGTGAATGCCGTCTGACCAGTTGTTTTCCATAACCCCTTGTTCGCAGTACCACTTCACTTGCTCAGGTGAAATAAAAACTAAAAAACATGAGATAGGATGGCTCAGTATTTCATTCTATTCTTTCCTAAATGTTCTACGCTCACCCTAGCTATCTCAGCTCTCATTCCAAAACAATAAAAAAAGTGCTTGTTTTGACAGGCCCGGATTAGTAAATAATCATCGCGCAAAGTAAAATTTTCTTAAATGGACAAGAAATGTTGCTATTTTCTAGTATATCGCCCTTATTTTTCTTTCCGTCATTACCCAAGTAAGCAAGGTGCGACATTCCGCTTTTAACTTACATATTAAGACACCAATTATATTGATACATTTTCGAACATCTTAAACATAATCGGAACGTTGCGAAATATTCCCGCTCTAAGATATGAAATATATGCCTCGTGCATGAATGAAAGGCCATACACTTCTTGCGTGTAAGGCCTTTCTTGATCTCTGATGAAAAGGTTAAGTATACTTGGTATCACTTTGCAATAACTACTGCCGAACTCTGAGCACCCTGAAGTAAAATCTCGCGAAACAGGCTGGGACGTTCCGAAGGCTTGTCCTCCTTAACTGTGCTGTACTGCACGTCCTGGCTGCAAACAGTGAGAAATGAATTGCCTTGCTTAGACATCCCTTCAAATTAAGGTGAGATAACAGCTGATGGTTTTTTTTAGAGAGCCTCACTTTCTATCGGAATTTAATTGAGATATTTTTTCGCCAAATATAGCGGGGAAACTGCGCTGTCATGTCACTCGACATTGTGACGAAATGTTACGCCTTGAGGTCACATGACACTGTAACTTTGCGTATTACCATGACGTCCCGTCGCACTGTTTGTCACGTGTTATAAATTAAAAAAAACTTTGCGTGATTTTGTGACGTCATATGGTGAGACCAGTACGAGCAGGACATTTTCGTCGAGGGTTCTCAAATAAACCTACAGGCGTTATTTACTGGCCGCTATTTTTGAGCGCACTTTTCTCTGGGCGTTTTCAGTACGGGCTCACACTTATGAGCAATATGATCAACCAGGTAATATTTTGGTTGGGTTCAGTTTGGGGTACAATAGCTTTACATTTTGTTCCGGTTCGGTTACCGGTTCCACAAAGCTCGAATAGCTTAGACCGAGGCCTCCAATGTATTTCTGCGCTAAACAAAACACAAAATCTACAGCTGTCAATCTTAACGAAAAAAGTCTGTCCAACTCGGCATCCTTCGCACTAAAAAAAAAAAAATAAAAAAAACATTGTTAGCAGAAGTCGCTTTTCTTTTTTCAGTAAAATCTTAAATTTATCGAAGCACGATTGTATGCAAATTATTCAGTTATACGGGCTCTCTGAGAAAGTACCACATTGCAGAACTCACAGATGTGAAGACAATCAGCCAGCACGCAGAATGACGCCGCGACCACTAAGCTCCCAAACCACAATAGTCGAATGACTGACCGAAAAACCAAAAATTACAGAAATGGCAAAAAAAAAGAGAGATAGAGAGAGAGAGAGAAAGAGAGAGAGAGAAAACGAGTGTCATGCCATACTTCACTAAACAAAAAAAAAAAAAAACTATTTTCCTCGGCAGCGTCAGAGTCCGGGCGACTGGCGCCCCGGCGACAGGAACCTCGCCGCTTCGCCTCTTTAGCTGGCGGCTCCAGTTTTATGCGCATTGCAGAACAGACACGCGCCAACAACCATCTATTTTTTTTATTTATTTTTACGTTTTTTTTTATTTTTTAGTATAGTGCAGCATAAAACACAAAACACACAGAGAAAAAAAATAAAAGCTTCTTAGCCTCTCAGGGCACTGTGAAATGTGCACTCTTTTTACCTGATGGCGAGTGGCGGGCGCTACGCAGTCATCCCAGCAATTCCAGAGACGCAATCGTTTCACGAAATTACGCGCTGGAATCGCAGCGTGACAGGCAACGTGACAAGCACGCGGTATCCGAATGACTCCGCTAGCTCGTAGCTTTCGCTGCGTTCTATCGTAAGGAAAAGCGGTTCGTAGGCTGCGTTTACATGAATGCGACAGTAGCGCATCAAATTTATAGGGAACCAATCGCACGTTCTTATTCCCTCTGTTTCTTCCTTTCTGCCGGATCACAATAGCGATATCTCGATTCGATGCGCAACGGTTGCACTTATATACCCGCGACTACGGAAATGTAGGCCTCCGCGCCGACGCCAAGTCGTGCTGCAGATATACGTTAAATTTATTTATTTGTTTCATTATTATTCAGTCGCCCTTCCGTCGCTGTAGTTTCTGTCGTCAACAATGCGCCACTCACACCACCGTCGCGAATATTTCATTCACTTCGCGTCGACAACCGCAAAAACAGACGGGGCTCACACTTCATTACGCCGAACCGTTTTCCAATGAACCGGTAACAGCCACATGCGATTACGGTTCCATTCCGGTTCGGTTTCAATATCAAAATTTTGATTTGGGTTCCATTCTTGTTTCGGTTCAGCGAAAAATAACGATTTCGCAACGGTTTTAGGGTTCGAGTTTGGGTGCAAATCATCACCTTCCTTCCAGGTTCGCAAGATGTGCAATCTTGACGGTGTGGAATTCACGTTGCTATAGCACCTTGGAACAGACTTGAACACTTTACTCAAAAATAGTAAGGAATTACATTTAAAATAGACCGATCTCACTAAGCGTTCGGTGCATGCGTGACACCGCCATAACTTTAGTTCACAGGAGTCAGACGGCCGTGCATGCGAGGGCTCGTGCCGTCTCGTGCTCCACACGCGCAGAGCTCCAGGGGGGTTGTCGCACGTGCAGAAAGACTAAAGTTCCCTCGATGCATTGCGGCAGCGGTGGCGTAGTCAAACTGGCTGGTGAGATCGGTCTATTACTGAAGGCTAAATTGTAATTTATTAAAATTACAATTACCCTCCCATAAAAGTAACTGACCGTTACCCCAAAAAGTATTCCGTTAATTTCGTGGCATTACTTTCAAGAATTAAGGCCAGCTGAACTAGGAGAAAACATACACATAAAGAAAGACCATTCACACCGCTGGACTAGCAGCTGATTTTCATTTCTTCTTCTTCTACTATACTACGAGCCTCCACTTGAAAAAGCAATTGTTTTTTCAAGTGGGGCTCGTAGTGTAGTAGAAGAAGAAGAAATGAAAATCAGTTGCTAGTCCAGCGGTGTGAATGGTCTTTTCTCTATGTGTATGTTTTCTCCTAGTTCAGCTGGCCTTGACTCATGAGTATGAACCAACTAGCTCAGCTCAAGCCTGTCACAGATTACTTTCCAACATTATTGTCCTCAAGTAAGAAACAAAGGGAAGAGGGTTATTCAAGTTCTTATTGTTGCAACCTGTTCCATTTCATGACCTTGATTATTTTGAGGAACAGCTTGCTCTGGAAAGTCTCGTGAGACATTTTGCGTTATTTCTTACTCAATATGTCGACTGCTACGCTGAACACCTCTGAACTGAGGCACTGAATAGGAGTGCCATATTGATCCTCACGAATGCTTCATGCTGTGCATTGAGCTCCTTCAGCGAAGCAGTGGAAAACTATTTAGCTCGAAGATAGAGCAAAGCTTCATCGTTGCAGCCGTTGCCTGATATTCGAGAGTTTTAGTAAAGTTGGTAACAGTAATGTGATAATTAAATAATAAAATAAGTTTTGGCTCGATATTCTTCTTCCTTTGGTTCTGAACAGGTCGAGCCTCAATTGAGACGTTGGTGAATAAGAATTTCCAATATATAAATATAAGTAATCGAGAAAAAAGGAAAGCCGTTTACAACTCCTTGTAACGCCGAATTGGAGCGCAGCTCTTGAGGAGGAGGAGGAGGGAAGGGTACTCAGGGAGGGTATACCCCTCCTTCTCCTCCGGGGGTGGGGTCACGTGACCTTGGGGAGGAGGGTCACGTGATTTCCCCTCGAGGCGTCACGTGACCCCCCCCCTCGAGGTCACGCTGACCACCTCCCGACATGTCCCAACATGTCGGGAGGGGAGCCGTGACCCCGCGACATGTCCCAACATGCACCGCACGTGGACTCGGGGAGGGGTCACGCTGCCCACCTCGAGGTCACGTGACCCCCCCCCCCGACATGTCTCAACATATCGGGAGGGGTCACGTGACCCCCACGACATATCCCGACATGCACCGCGCGGTTACGCCGACGCGCGACGGCGACGCCGACGGCGACGCTGCCGGAAACGGACGCCTAAGAGCTGCGCTCCAAAACAACACCGCCAGGACACTCATAACAACAATTAATTAGAACGTCGGTTAAAACAAGGAAATGTAAACGCACGTTTGCTGTGTGTACCTTTCTTGGCGCCGTTCAAAAACGCACGGAGCACGAACCGACTGCAGTTTACTCCGGTGTTCTCCAGATAGACGTCTGCTGATATTACGGGCAGTGAAGGGCACAGTACTAAGTAAGCCACACTATGGCCTCCTCACGAGTTTCACTCTCCCCTCAAGCCCAGATTATCAAGTCTACGTCAGCCACCATCATGTTTTATTTTTAAAAATATCTGCTTGAGAAGGATGCGTCCTGCTGGGGTGAAAACAGGAAGAATAAAAAGGAAGACTGTTACAATTTTCGAAGTGCTCGCGAAAAGCTGACTCACAAAAAGGGTGACTCATAAAAAGGTGACTGAGATGCAGATAACCTGGCTGGAATTCACAAACAAAGTGAAGTAACCCTAGAAGTTGGACTGCACAAGAATGTAAGTAGCTTTTAAAACAGGGTCAAATAATGTGAAAGAAGCAGAAAAAGATACATCCTGTTTTCTAAGAGAAGTTGATAAGTGTGCAGCAACGAACGAGGATGCTTGTGGCAATGACAATTTCACATATTATCACATCCTTTTTAGTGGATTTTAGGGCAGACGGTGCATTGTCTCATGTTGTGACATTATGAAAATGGTCGTAGTCACTATAACCGAGAAAGACATTGTTAATTCTTGCCTGTGCACTTACCGCCTCGAGTTTCTCGAAGATGCACACAATTGCTTAGTTTACTCCTCTTCCGCCATCGATGGCAAAGAAAAACAAAGACACTAAAAAAGCGGATATAACTTGCCCCCCCCCCCCTTTTTTTTGTAGAAATGTTTATTTGGATTTTTCGACATCGTTGTTAGGGTGTAAGAAAAAATTAATTCAGAAACTTTGTGTTTCAAAAAAAAAAAGGCTTTGCTGAACTGAAGAGTGCCAAGCTTCGCTTTGCGCTGGTCGAGTCGCGTGGCAGTGTCACGGCGCTCAACTTTACTGAAATATAAAAGACCGTTTCTTTAGAAAGGGGGGGGGGGGGCTGGTTCTAAAAAAAATGTAACGGTATACAAGATATTCGTTACGTAAAAAATGTGAGGAAATTACTTTTCAGATAACTCTAGAAAATATGTAATTATTCCGTTACTAAATTACTGATAAATGTAAGGATTACAAGTAATTTCCTTACTTGTAACGGATTACGTACAAGTCTGCCGTGGAAGCTCGACATCCGTATGCGCTTGAGCAGCTCTGCAATCGCTGAGCAATGGGCGCAAGTAAATATGCTTTATAGCTTAAAAAAATAAGAAAAAAACTTTTTTAGCGCTGCATGTTGCTTTTTTTCGAAATCGTCAACTTAAATGCCCTGATTAAATACGTACCTCATTTCTCTACAGCTCCCGGGAAGTTCACTGCAACTGCTACGGCAAAGCCCTTTATCAATTCGGCTGCTCATAGATCCTCCGAAAGAAAACGGCAACTTGGACGGTTGCTACGCGCAGTGCTCATCCTCTGGAGAACAACTACGAGATCAACTGCGCCCAGATGACGTGGACATAGAGGTGAAGGGTCACATCCCAAGTAGCCAACAAAACTGCCGTGTGACATTCTACCAACAACCACGAGGGTCAGCGTCTTGAGACAACGCAAGAGGTTGGCGTCCTTACACCAAACCGTAAGTCTCGCTCTTCGCTTGTGGTAGACGTGCTGATTGAACGGAGCGTTGTTTTTGTGTCTCGACTTTTGTCTGCAGTTCTTGCGTGAGCACCGACCATACTCATGTGCTAGCCGCCCAGTCAGCTTGAACAGTTTAAAAAAAAGCCTTGAAATGGCAAATCTCCGGAATTACGTGAGTGACGTTGGCAGCGTACACACATCCTACCTCAGCATCATCGTTCACACCGACCAGGTGTAGGGCGGAAGAATTTCTGTGTTTGCAGTTCAATTTAACGGTTTTTATTCGGTACGCCACCACCTACGAATTCAGCGGTTTGCGCACCTGACACCAAGGCGTTTAGTGAGAAACTATCGTTAAACCAAAGGTGATCCGCCGCCGAGCTATTGTTGTTTATACCGACAGAGCATCCTTCCCTCTCTCCGCAGCCGAGTTGATGTCACAGCTCTGCATCGCAAAAACCCGACGTTTTTGTCACGTGAATGCATACGCAGGGGACAAATCCCCGGGATTTCTCTATCATTTGAATACCGCTTAAAGTGCAAAATACTAGGATTATTTATTTTAAGTTCCGATGAAATGTTTTACAAAAAACAAGAGTAACAAAATTATTTTAACATACACAGAATGGACACTACAAATTTTAAATACTACATTACACAATTACCGGACAAATTAATGCGGTTAATATCAACTGAAGTAGGATTGCAAGTTGTGCCAGTTTGTAGCGGATTATCATAATAAAATATAGTCTCAGTAAGCATGAACTACAAGGAGGGAACGAACATGAGAGGACAACGGCTGACTCGCAACTGAAGTTTACTCTGTGAAACGGAAAGAAAGGAAACTTCTTAAACAAAGTACACACAAAAACATTACAACGCACACGCCTACACAGGCAAGCAGAGGCCGCAAAGATATTGCCTAACGTATTGAAACTCAAGTGAGACCGAAGGTACGCTATCTCTTTTTCGAATAGCGGCACCGATGGCTCACTGACACATCTGTCTGCCCCAGAAGAAATAAAGAATGCTTCAATTATTTCCCGAGCCATTCTGTCTGGTTGTCTACCCGTAACAACCGCGTCACCAAGAGGAAGCGAAACATGACCAATCCCTTGAATAAAGCGGTAGAAATCCCCTCACCGTAGCCCTAAGAAAATAATGCCATCTCTCAACCTTTCATTTAAACTCCTTTGCGTCTGGCCTAGCGGAAGATCTTCCACATGACAGGGGTATCCCGGTCGACACCCGATGTATAGGTCACAAACAGTTTTTTTGGTTTTGTGCACTTAGTTTGGGGACGTTTTTCAGCGCCAGCATGAACCTCGCGCATACCCGGCTCATATTTTGTGAAGCTGAGAACACAATAGGGATTCCGTACCGATCTCTGACCGCTTTAGGCTGTTGGAATGCCGAAGAAGATAGGGGACAACCACCATAAGACTTCCTCACACCTTCTCTCTTCTTCTCTTCCCCACACCTTCTCTTCTCAATACATCTTGCGTGTTTCAAAATGGAGCCGGCCACCTAAGCCAAAAAGCCCAAACGAGAACTCCAACATTCTAAGTCTATTCCCCTGCTTTATGAAACTGTCTTTCATCGAGTGCACGCATGACTTTTTGAAGGCCGATCCAAACCGTGAAACGGAAATAATCGTTTTACTATTGTTGAGTGGGTGGACATTTAGTCAGGTATCGCCTTCATAGAACGCTAAAAACAATACTAACAAACATTTTTAGGAACAGTTACAAAATTAGGAACTAGATAACCCCTTCATTAAACTTTTCAAACGTATTTTTTTTTGTTGTCTCAAAACGGTCGAAACAATTATCTTAGGATTAACCCCACCGGCGCTGTTGTGCAGGACAAAAAAATCATCCGCATAGCGAAATGCCTTCCTCACAGAGGTATCCTGAATAATACCTGCAATAGCTCTGTCCGCTCCTTCAATAAAAAAATCACTTCGAATAGGGGCCACACATGATCCTATACACACGCCCTTTTTTTAGAAATATAAGTGATCTCGCCAGCCCACCATCATCAAATTGAGATACAAAAGTAAAACCAATGATCAATGGCTTTAAATAAAGTAGACACTACGTCAGAGGTGAAATTTTAAACGAATCCGCAGTGAATAAACATAACCGCGGCATTGGCAAATGTAAACCCTCTGTTTTTGCCAGAAACCCTTCTAATTCACTATAGCCCTAAACAGACAGAACTGTTTGTGTTTTGCGCTCCAAACATTTGCAGGTTCAAACCTCCCCCAAGCAGCACAAAACGTCGTGGAAACGTCGAGAAAAGGTCCCTGACGTCCGTGACGTCCCGCGTGACTTCGATCACGTTTTTTCGACGTTGAGGTGACGTCCTTATATAACGTTCCATTAGAGTCTAGTCAGGGACGTTGTGACGACGTTGTATTTCAACTCAAACGTCGTCAACGTTCCCACGACGTCCATGCGCGACGTTCAGGCAACGTCCAACGCTCACGTTTCTTTGACGTTGAAGTGAAGTCCATAAATGACGTTTCATTATCGTCCTGTCCGTGACGTGCTGGCGACGTCATGTTTCAACTTCTACGTCGTCACGACGTCAAGACAAAGACGTTTTAGGAGCGTCGAACAC
>JAZHYW010065785.1:0-12304 GCA_037355805.1 Ixodes ricinus
CCAGCAACGCCATTTCCGGCTTCAGCAACGTCATTATTGTACCGTCAGGACTACGAGTCCCGATGGCAGATCGCTGGCGCTCGTGATACCACGCTCATTGCGTCCTCGGCGATACTACTTCGCTGCATGACGATCCTCGAGCACGGGCGTCCGTGCTTGGATCACGTGCTTGATGAGGTTTGTTATTTGTGTGTTCCCTCAGATGGACTTTTTTTTTTCTATTTATGTGCATTATAATATGTATTCTCGTGTTTTCTTTTTTTGCATTCAGTACGCATTTTTATTCTTATATAAGTGGCTTTTATGGTTGCTTTTATTGTTGATTTTTGTGTTGTCTCTGTGTGTCTCAGTTCTGTAAAGCTGTCATGTTGTAATATTTTTTTAGATGGAATGCATCTCCACGTTATTTTTTTATGTGTGGACTGTATGACCGGTGCTGGCTATCAGGCTTTTAGCTTTTGGCATTGGCTCCTTTCAAGCTCTGCCCGTGGGAAACAAAAACAAAGCAAGAAAGAAAGAAAGAAAGAAAAGAAAGAAGGTAAGAAAGAAGCTTCGGCTCTAGCCTCAAAATTTTACGCTAGATATAATTTTGTTCGGATTGTCATTTTGTCTACGTCGTTTCGGCTCACGTATGTATTTCAAAAAACTTTTCAATATAATGAGCAATAAAGTCAAGTCTTTCTTATGACGCCTGCGAATCTTAGAATGGATGTTGAAAGGGTAACTGTCACAACACATCTGCATTTCAATTGTCGCGGTGCTCGCAGCTATCAAGACTGGGTGAATGAAAAAGGCTTAACGGGGCTTGAGCTTTCCGACTTCCCGTACAACGAACCTGGTTTTGACTTCTGACCCGGTTAGAAGGTAACACGTCGCGGGCTACTGCAGGGTTCAACGCACATTTTTTTCACTTGAAACGTGCTTGCCTCGTCAGGAAGTCTAGAAATTTGTGAAGCCGAAAACTGAGGCCTTTGATTCTCGACGCTTACTGATTGGCCAGGTGATGACACCATACCGCCTATTTCGGACACCACCAACATTTTGATTGGGGGAGGAGGCCATCATAGTGAAAGACGTTGGCGCCCGGCTGGAATCAAACCTAAAGCCTTTAGATAATTGCGGGGTACCTTTCCAGCATGTTATGAAACATCAATATTCTCTCTCAGGTCACAGGACAAGATACCCAGCAACAGAATAGCAGCAGCTGTCTCTTCTCAGGTGATAATTGGCTTCCTGTGAAAAGCGCACCTGTCCGAAAAGTCTGCGTGTCTTTGCCTAAAACGCAAAAGTGCATGTTCCAAAACAAAAAAAACATTAAAAAAGCACATAAATATAATTTCTTAGACATCAAAATGCTCTTTCGGATCCCAGGACAACTCATACCCAGCTAAAGAATAGGCAGCGTCTGACCTTCCCAAGCGATCACTGTGGCTTCCTATCAAAGGCGGACCTGCCTAAATGTTGGTGAGTCAAAGAATCGCGAATTGTGAGAATTAGAATTGTGAGAATTCTATCATTTAAATCAAGATACTCCATTTCATAAAACGTTTGCAGCGCTGTGGAAGGCGTTGAGACCAACATCATTGCTTGGGTAACAATTGTTTTCCTTCGCCATCGCACACTCTAGCATGACACGACTCATCAAAGTCGTTAAAAGGAACTTCAAACGTCGAACTGCGTGAACTCAACACTAAATGACAATTTTAAAATGCTCGCTGAAATTAGCTAGGGAAAGTACATATAAACAATCGCATTTATTTTTAGTTTTAAAGTGCTATCACTTTCTTCCAAGCAGAGGTCTGCGCTCATTTCTAGCTTAGCAGTTCATAGGATTTGATTATTGTTCCAGGAGTAAATATATTGGTCTACTACTTGGAAAGTTCTGAAATCAGTTTTGGACATTTTTCCAGTTTCCAGATTTAGAGAGCAATAGGAATCGTGGCTTTGTTATTCAACAAAAAATAAAGCATATTCTGTTCATTCAGTTAAAGGGATACTCCAACGAAATTTGAAATATACCCGTCGTGTTCAAAATAGGTTGAATGTAAATCCACAATATCTGTAATTGACAATCGCACGTTTGTATTTTGAGCCTGGTGGCTGTATTTTTCGTTATAAACGGCCCACTCTGGCAAGCGCTCGAGCAAAACCAACGGAGACCACGGCATACAATGCAATCGTGACGTAGTTCATCTCGGACGAGCGTGCTAAGGCGAGGGCAGGCTGACGTCGAGAGATGGCCTAGTCGTTCCCGCCACCTAAACGGCTGCTTTGTGCGAACCTTGAGTGACGGTTTAATCTTCTATAATCTTGTAGGATGACAATAGCGACATCTGGGCTTACAAAAGGAATTCTCGACGAGGGGTTCCTCCTTCCCCTCTTCTCTCGTCGTGGCCGGAGGCGAGACAGTCATGGTCTAGCTTTCAACGTTCCTACACGGGCATTACAAACGAGGCGTTAGCGACATCCACCAGTGCTCTTTGCTACATCGTCTCAGTTCGTTTCAAATTACTTTCCGCGACTTTTTAACAAAATACTGTGTGTTCGATGATACTGCTCCTTTGAATACATATAGAACAAACAATTAGCGCCAAATTTTCGTTGTAGCGTCCTTTTAAGCTCGAGCTCTCATGCAATGGACGACGGATGACGCAAGCTTGCACCTGCCGCTTGTCTCGGAATCCGAAGTTGCACACTTTTCCGGCAGTGCATTGCCAACGCACTGCTGACCTTCCGCTATGCCGGCAACGAAGGACTACGGATCTCCGGAGAGCGAACGAACTGCAGGATCCTCTGTTAATGTGAACATCTTTCTTCCCACCTTTCCCCGCAGGGGGACACTTCGTGGAAGCAGGAGCGGGTCACCACGGACCCCGGCTGAGCGTGGGTTCGCTCAATACGTCTGGCTGTGCGTGGCTTTCCATGTCCGGGAAAAGGGCATCCTGGTGGTTGAGCCGAGCCTGGAGTAGGTTTGAACCCTTCGAGGCCCCGCGGGTGAGGCAATCCGCCACTTCGGCCCCCGCTCATCGTAGAGGTTTGTCCTGGCTTGGCATGACCAGGTTGATCCAGACAATCGCCATCCCTTCTAAAATCCCATCTGATATTTTTTTTATCATCTCCCAACTCTTCACTCTTCTTATTTATCTTTTTTCACATTCATTTGGCGGCAAGGGTACAACCTGACTGGTGATAGACCCCGCGTCCAGCGTCACACATGATTATAGTTCCTGGGCAGTGCTAATAGCGCAACTTCTCCAGCAAAGCACTTTGTAACTATGGTGCGTTACCTATTCCCTTGTTGGGCTTTGTAGGTGGTCAGCACCATAGGTTCTCAACAAACGTGGCTTTTCGTGGCAAACCTCCAAAACCAAAACCCCCAGTTCTGAACTTGCCTCCAACAGGCATCGTCCCGAACCAAACAGTCATTGTGAAAAATTACAGAAGATGAAACTTTTTCAAGATTTATGGTGATTCACTCTGAGGTTCCCGACAAACCTCTCTCAAAATGTCACTGTTTCTTGTAGCAGAGGCTCTGGGCAGTCAAATAGGTGCTGAATACAAAGCAAAGAAACTGCATTCTGGCAATCTGTTTGTTGAAGTTGTGAAAAAGTCCCAGAGCCCTACTCTTCAATAATTAGCTTCCCAAGGTGACGTGCAGATAACAGTGAGCACAGACAGAATCCCTAACATCGTTCGGAGGGTGATTTCAGAAGATTATCTTTTTTCCAGTAGTGAAGAGGAGATCCTGTAAGGCCCGCGGGCATCAAGAGTAGTGGCGGTCAAACGTACTATGACGAGGCTTGACGATGCATAGGTGAAACTGAACATCTTATCTTGGTATTTGAACCGTCACGCTTCCTGCACCCTGAAAGCTGGCTACTTGAATTGCTGTGTCATACCGTAAGTCCCGAACCCACAGCGATGCTTCTGTTGTCAGCGTTTTGGTCACGGGTCGCGCAGCTGTAGGGGAGGGAGACCTGTACAAAGCGTGCGGAGCCACGACCATGTGGCCTACGCCTGTGAAGGGTTCAGTTGCCTGCGCGAACTGCAGAGGGTCCTCACACTGCTTACTCGCTCATGCCCCTCTGTGGCGGCAAAAGTAAACCTTGCCCCACGTGCCAAAGAGAACTTTTCATATCCAGATCCAAAACAGAGGTTTTCTTTAATTTCCTAAGGCCGATAATCCAACGCGGTGCACAGGGGCCCTGAACCACGTAGGGAATCCATGGCCATTTAATCTTTCCTCGAGGACTTGGCAGACCGCTTTGAGGCCCCGAAACAACCTGCGGGGAAGTAGTGCGCCTCAGGCAACGCTGGGAGCACACAGACAACCCCTTCAATCCAGGCACGACCTCCGGCTGACTGGCAGCCTTATGCCCGTGGTTCTTCCACTCAGGATAGGGAGCGAGGTCGTCGCTCCACTTCCATGAAGGTTGTTAAAAGTACAATGAACCGAAATTCGGTATTCGCAAAATAATGCGTAGAAGCGTTGAACGGGACGCTACGAACTCCACAACCTCACTTATACTTCGACATATTAAACGGACGGCCGTACCTTTGAAATAGAAGGGCGCGATCAAGTGAGAGCTATGACGTCACGATCCTCCTGAAGCAGTCGAGCTTGAGGGGAACCTGCCAGTTAGGAACTAGCGAACCAGCCTTTAAGGTTCAGGATGCGGTAGCAAGCTGCTGTCTAGTTACCAACTCCTCCGGTCCTTCTTCGGAACAAGAGGAGATGGGATGGCAAACCCTAAATAAAAACAGAAGGGCAAGAAGCCAGTTGTTCCTTCTTAGAGTGTAACACATTCAGAATTGCCTTTTTCATTTATGAAACCTTATTTCTTATAGAATGGGCTCTGTTATTCTTCAGTGAAACTGCCGTGGCTTATTCACTAACCTTTCATGTGTTTAGTTTTGCCTAGAAGAGTATAAGGCATCTCCTGCAAACCTTATGCTTGCAGGAAATGGCGTAATAAAAAAGTAAAGAAGAAAAAAGCAATAGCTGGCTTTCTCTATTTGCGGCTCCCGTCTGGTGACCGCGCACCCTCTGACTGGCGCAGGAAACCAACAAATGGCCGCGGTTTGCGGGCGGCTTACGGCTAGGGATCCGCGTTTTTGGTTTTGAACTCTTCCAAAATTCGGCGTACTTTTTCGGTGTTTATTTTAGAATTCAATTTTCGGTTTTTTTTCGGTGTATATTTTTGCTCACAAACGTTTACCGTCTCTTATTGGTGAATATATAATAAACACCAACGGACACCGGATCATATGACCTTTTAGCTTTGATATTTGTGATCACTCAAAGAATAATGGCACACATATATTGAAAAAGAGATAAACACTTTTGGCAAATGTGTGCGACTGTAAAAATAAGAAAATAAAATCAACAGGAATACGACCAGTCAGATGTGAAGCCTATACCCCAAAAACATAGAACTTCACCTCCGTACATCAGGATTACTTGATCAACACATGTCCGGCTCTCAGGCTCTCGTTGATCCGCACTCTTTCTTTCGTGTTAATATACCCAGAGCTTCGAAATAACACTGGACACCTGGCAGACTGACAAGGGTGAAGCCTACCTGAGCCAAATCGGCCAATCAACCATATCTGACCCCAAAGAGACCCGGTGCGACGTTTTGAAGCACAACATATCTTGCACTCACTAAGCTCTGGCTGCAGAGCTTGCATCAATCAGTCTCCCTTACAACGAGTTATAAAACACGCTCGTACATGGTGAAGTCATGAGGCATTTCGGACTTCACGTTCCAACCGATGATGAGCACATTAAACCAAAGAAGTTGTGATGGCATCCGTGTATCCCATATATTCGGACAAGTTTCGATAGACGCTGTCGTTCCCCTTTGCACGGCTCTGCCGTACGACTGGAAAGGTCAAGTCGCCTTTTTCGGTTAACACCAAATTTTAGAAAATGGATGAGACGCCGGTACGTTTTATCGGTTTTAAACCGAAAACCCCGAGCCTACAAGCTGATCTTTTTGATTAAACCGAATTTCCCGAAAATAAATTCGGCGTACTTTTATCGGTTTTTATCGGTTTAACCGAACTCTCAACCCTGCTTATGGCAGCCCTGCAGCAACCATCCGGTCGCGCCGCTGAGATATCGACAACCCACCTGTCTGTCTGTTTGTGTCAATTGAATGTGTTTTGTGGAACGAGGGAGAAATCAAGCAATGCCAGTTATTGCATCGGAAAAATCCGCAGTTGATGGTGTGAAGGTTGTCGGCGTCAGGCGCAACCGGGCGGCTGCTGAGTTGCCAGAAGACGCTGGGCTGATTCACGCTTCAACCATCGTCGTTGTTCCCGGTCAGGGTCTGCGGTTAGTGAAGAGCGACGCGTAGGAAAAGAGAAAGCAAGCATATTGTTTAGCTTTGTACGCCTTAGGTAAGTTTATTCTTTGAAATATTGAAGCGATGTTTCCACCATTGCAGGCACCTCTGGGGAAAATCGCTGCGCGATACATTACAAAGCCGTTTAATGGGGTCACTTGAGCTTCACCCAGAGTTGGGACCTTGCTGTGTATGGAAAAGACCAAGCCTCGCAAAAGCAAACAAAAACACAGTGCATTTTATATGTTTCGTGTTCAGACAGTAGGATATTTTGCTTTGGTTTTGCCAGATTCCGTGTTCGATTACCTAACTTAATATCTAGAATCATCGGCTGCAGTAAAAAAGCAACGCAACGCAGCGGAGGCCGAGTGGAGCGACGCCAGTGACGCCGACTGTTTTCCGGGGTCTCCTTACTTTTTCTGAATACTCGCAGTGTAAGTTCTTGTTCGTTACGAAGAGACTCGCCTAATAGTTTTCGAACGTCGGGTTTCACAAAGCCGCAGGTAAAAGAGTTGTGTGCCAAGGTCGAACGAATCTCGCTTACCGGCGCCACATCTGGAATCCGTGCTCCACTCATGTCGAAACTAGCTCAAACCGAACTGCAGTCTTTGCAAACTGCAAAAGGATACAAATGCGCAGAATATTTTACAGTAAGTCAAGCTTTCCACCGACCGAAGCTATTGACAGTAATAGCCGGAACAAAATACTAGCCAACTATAACTACACCGCAAGCTTATACGCGTCATTGAAAAGCACATTATTACTTCCAACCCTCGCACATCGTCACATGGCTTTTTCGAATCTCCCTCTTCGTAAAACTATCACCATGTCCCTTACCTTAAAGCCCAAATGATAATCCCGCATGCTTTGTTTCTGCTGCCTAGTCATCGTCACAAAGTTGGTGTACCTTTTTGTCACTCTAGGTTTATTACGCTTTATTCCAAGAACTTCTAATGATTGGAACCGCATACACTGCATCTCTCACATCAATTACTGACCACGTTCTTTGTTGTGCTTCTATAGTCTACCTCATGTTCTCTATTGTTTAAGTTTTTTGTTTATTGTTCCTTTGTATTGTTAATATTACTCCCATCTCGGTAATGCCCTTGTGCCCTGAGAGTAAAATAAATTAAAAAACTACCCTTGTGTCGTATCTAAACACAGGGCCAATTTAAGTGACCCCATCTTTTTGAGGGACGCCAACATGACCCGTCAACTTCACGAACACAAGAGAAGAATTGGGCGGGAGCCTCGTCTATACGTGACACTAGCGTATGCTAACTCGGTCAAGCATGCGCAGCTGCTCGAAGGACGTACACGTGAGTCGAAGTCCACGGCGTTGAACTCGGGGCGTAAACAACACGTCACATGCAAGTCACCCGATAAACACTCATTCCCCAACTTCTATCAAAACTCTAACAATGCCAACGATAAGGCGACCACCTTTTCCTAGTGCTCGCTCTTGGAGGCAGCCGATTGTTCAGTTCCAGAGGGCACTGGATATGGTTCGGGTGCAGACGAACCTATACGGTCAGTACCAGTTCGAGTGCTGACCAAATCACGGCATAGGGCATGTCGATTTCAGGAATGTACTGCGGGGACTCGGGAGGCCTCAGGCACGATCGAAACAAATGATCAGCATGCCGAAAACCGTACTACGTTTCCTACAAACACCAATTACGTGGAAGCTCACTTCACATGCATCACTTGCAAGCAACCATTTCACATATCACTACACACAGAGCGCGCAAGAACACGGTTACCCCCGACAAAAGACCTCGGTACAGCGCTGCCCCTTGTCGGCAAATATTTTCACTTTATTCGTTTTCCAAACTCTTAGGTAGTTCAACTACACTAGTCAAATTACTGTATTTTAATTGTTCTAGTTGATTAGCAACTTTAAATTAGTTCTTTACTTTGATTCTATTTGCCCGAGTAACATCTACTGAAATTGCAAATTACTTCTGAATTTTAGTGGTGGGCTTGCTTGTCAACAAACCTTCCTGCAAAAAAAGAAATAATATGTTGGAAGATCAGCGGATATTTGCTAAAGGGGAGGCATGTCGCGTAGGCAGCAGGGCGGGTGAGGATGGGTTTGGAGGTTCCGAAACCCTCTGAATATTCACGAGCGCCCCCACTGCAACAACCCTGCTACGAGGCGCGGGGAGCGGATAGACACGTCGCAAGTGAGGTCGAGCAACTACGGAGTTAGCGCCGAAGACGAGCGTAAGGAGGCTAGAAGCATTTGAACGAAGAGCTTGCCCCGCTTCTCCTCAACGTGAAACGCTCACTCACTACAGAAGGTGCACACACTGCATCCTCACTCGAGGGCAAAGAAAGCGGCATCTGCTCATGAAGTTCATCTGACAAACCCGTAGTTTGTGCTGTACTTGAAGAATCACGTGCTAAAGGTCAACGCAACGGTGACCTATTGCGTTGCTTTTCCGCCAAAACAAAGAATACGCAGGTCTTCGAAGATTCGAACATCGTCTGAAAAACTTTCTTAATTCTACCAAACGTTTTTATAAGAAAACAATAAACACGCATTTTTGGAAAGTTCATAAGTACATGGTACGTGAAGTATTACTTCAAGTAGGGTGGAAAACGTGTACTTACCTGAAGTATGTTCTCTGAGTCTGAGCATATAGTTGTACTTCACGACGTTTTTTTTTCTGGTACTTTCAGGAGAAAGTACAACTCCCGATTTCAAAATAAATTCCCCAAATATCAAAAAAGGCCTATGTTTATTTGAAAAAGCTCTATCGTATTTCAAGATGCCATAAGGTGATTTCTGTGAGTGAAGTAATGGCGGCTATAACGACCGATACAAATAAGTGCCTTATAAGTTGATAATGTTAAATAGTCTCAGCGAGAATAAAACAACTTACACTGTGGCGACTTGAATTTAACACATTTTTGCCCGCCGTATTAAAAAAACAACTGATGCACTTCAGATTATTCCGAGGAGCAATGCATACCAGTTAAAACAAAACTGCGGAAGGCATGAAAGGGCATCATGAAATATTCTGTTGAAAAGTACTTCTGTACTTTACTTTGATATACATTGTATTAATAGTACGTCAAGTAAATTAAACTCGGTGTACTTACTACGTCGCTCTGAATTACATAGCATCTTATGTACTGTTTATCTTTACTTCAAGTACTTTTTTTAGATGTACTTGATGCAACACTGTAGAGAATCAAACACTGAAAAATCAAGCTCAGGCATTGCTAAAACTCAAATTATAAACGATGCATCCGCAGTACATCAATGACCAAGAAACAAAAAAGTACAAACAATTAGGTAGGCAGAGAAAGAGGAACCGGCTCTTAAAGCATTTCTGTGAAAGCATAAAACCAATTTCTATTTCTACTAGTCAACATTTCATTACACGGATCAAAACCTATGAAATCATTCCTTTTTTGACACAAACAAAAGGTAAAAAGTAACTTCAAAAGTAATTCGCTCTTTTTACGGCAGTTAGCAATTCTATTCATTCTTTCCACTTGAATAATTTTCTACTCTACTCAAGTAGTTTACTCAGTTACTTAATTTAATAAATTTTTAGTATCTTGCTACATGTCTGGTTTTGTCACACATTGCCCTTGTAATGTTTGGCCGTAGCAACGACAAACGTGTCCGCAGGTGTCTTTCTCGTGAATCTGTGTGGCGTTGTTTGGTACGAAAATACGAAGCTGTGAATCCCAAGATGCAAATGATCTTGTACTGCCTTTTTCTTTTAGAGCGCAGCTCTTAGGCGCCCGTTTCGGCTTGGCGGCATCGCCGTCGCCATCGTGCGTCGGCGTAACCGCAAGTGCGGTGCATGATGTGGTAAATTCCCCCACTAAATTTAGCGGGACAATTTTCCCCGCTAAATCTAGCGGAAAATATTCCCGCTAAATCGAAGGCGGAAAATTTTCCCCGCTAAATTTGCAGAATTGGGGCGGAAAATTTTCCCCGCTAAATGCAGCGGAAATTTTCCACCGCTAGATTTAGCGGAAAATTTCCCCGCTAGATTTAGCGGAAAATTTTCCCCAAGCTAAAATCGAAGCGGAAAATTTTCGCCGCTAAATTTAGCGGAAAAGTGCCCCACTAACTCTAACGGGTAAAAATTTTCTCCCCCCCCCATCGAGGTCACGTGACCCCCCCCCGAGGTCACGTGACCCCCCTAAGCTGCGTGACCCCCCCCCGTGCCTTCCCGCCTTCCTCCCCAAGAGCTGCGCTCTAATCTCGGCGTTACTGGGAGTCGCAAACGGCTTTAATTTTTTGTCCCTAAGCAACTGCTTCATCATTGCCTTTATAGTAGCTTGAACCGCACGTTCGGCTGCTCCGTTTGATTGCGGATCGCAACCGGGCGTGGGCATCTGCTTCTGACACCATGTCCTTTTAAAAAATCGCACAAACCCTTGCGGCTCGGAACTGCGGAGCCTTATCAGTCACTACTTCCTTGACTAAACCAATAGATACGGACAAAGAGCGCACCGTTTTAATCGTTTTATCTGCTGTTGCCAAGTGCGTGGTTTTGATTTCCAATCGTCCTTGAGTAGGCATCAATCACGACAAGATATCTCTCCTTCTTTCTCCGCAAAATCCAGGTGCACTCTCTACCGGCGGGTTTTTACAAAGCTTCCAAAGCGACAAAGCGTCCGCTGGCTGGGCTTCGATGTGGCAAGGGGCCTTGGCATATTCGGCTTTCGAACAGTTTGTTCTCTGCGTTTCGCCTATACCCGGCAAACAGACCGCGGACAAGTGCAACTGCTTTCATTTGTATTATGCGGGGCTGCGGTTCATGCAGCTCAAAAGCGCAACACAACATCTTGGAGACGTTTGGAACTACCGACTCGGCTTGTCCAGACAATGCAGCCATCATCAACAGAGAGCTCTGAATGACGTGTCCAAAAGGGCAGCAGTTCCTTTGACATGCCTTTTGGCCAGCCATGAAATAATGTTTCTAAACAACCTCTATCTGGTTGTTGTGGGCTTTTGCATGCTCTATTTGTCTTTAGCTATGACCGAAAAATCACTGACTCGGTGAAAATTTAAAAAAAAAAGTGTTTCGACTGTTCTTATGTCTGCCATCTGAAGGCGAGACAGCGCATCAGCGCGGTTAATGGCCGTTCCTGGCATTGTAGCTTCACATATTAGCGATAATTGGCTAGGAATGTCAGCCGTCGATGCACGCTGCTACCTGTGGAAACAGCATTCTCCCGTTCCCCTTTGGACCCAAACAGAGTCGTCAATGTCTGGTGGTTTGTGAGTGCACGAAATGCCTCGAACGTAGAGGTACTTGCCACGGCACTTTTTGATGCCGAACACAATGCTGAGGGCTTGTTTTTCTCATCTACCGCAAGTACGCCCCGACGCAAACAGTGACCGAGACGCGAACGCAGTGGGTCTACTTCCACTCTGTTCACAATGTACGTGTATAACTTTTGTGATGGTATACAGTCCTCAGATCACTCTGACCTGTCAGCGACTCTTTTGCACTTCTTGAACGCTTTATCACATACCTGACCAGTGCAATTTCTTTCCCTGTGCATCAAGTCAAGCATCGGCTCCCAGCACACCTGCTGTGATTAGGCAAGAATTTCGCATAGAAATTTACCAAGCCTCAAAAAGGCCTTTCAGCGTGATCACGCTTGTTCGGTTTTTGAAGCACTTGTAATGGCCCCTACCTTCCTCTAGACGGATGGAAACCATTTTGTCAATTTCGTGCTCCAAATATCGCGCTCTCTGCTGAAACAGTTTGCATCTTTCAACCGTTGACCCTAATGTCCTGATTGCTTAGGCGCCTGAGCAGCTGGGGTCCGCTCTATCAAGGATACTACTTGTAGTTGTCACTTGCAATGACTACATCAATTTCTATGTAAGCAGCGAGTCCCCGGCATACAGCGTAGGATCTGATCCATTACGGCGCAAATGAGAGAGTTAAATACGTAACCGGAACGAAGTA
>JAZHYW010065788.1:0-19912 GCA_037355805.1 Ixodes ricinus
TGGGTGGGTACCATGGAGTACCAAGTTGCCGGTTGTAGCCAGTACCTATGCCGTACCAACTTGCCCGTTTGCCAACACCCAGGATGAATTTTTCACGAAAAGGCCGGGAGTTCAGATTTGCCCTGATGTGACGACCTCTCCAGTCACAACGTTCTTATCTTCCGTTTTCTCGCCCGAGAGGTTTATCCGGATACTATTGTATCTGACAATGAAAACTGCGCAGTTCACGCCATCAAATTTATCAACTTCCTCTAACAACCGAGGCATAATGCACACTTATCCGTCTATGTACTATCATCCACACGCAAATTGCCTCGTCAAGCGATTTAATCGAGTTCCGAAAATCTTCATACAGATTGCAGCAGTTGAGGAAGCGCCATCTGCAAGAAGCAGTCACCAATTATCTAGGCATGTACTGATGCACATCCTGCACCACCACTGAACTTACTCCAGCGCTCCTGCTTCACAGGTGAAGAAAACCCAAGACGAGTCTTCGCATCGTGGTCTTGTCACCTCGCAGATGTCTGCGCAACCCAGTGAAGGAAATGAGGCGTCTTTGCTAAGAGGGTGTCCGAACGAGAACAGTCGAACAAGTGTTTACACAGACAGACGACGAGGACCAGACGAACAACATTTCGTGCTTGTCAGTTTGTACGGTACCGGCTCCCAAACAAGACGCTCTACGACAAGTCGACGTTCATTGAGCCGCTAAAGATAAATAAACGAGTTGGACGTTGGACCTTTCGTCTAGTGGACGAAAAACCTGCAACGCGTCGAAATTAACTGCTGCCATTCCGCCAGAAAAAATTTCGGTGCCACCAGACACATATTTTACGCCCATCTTCAAGAAACCGTACAGTTCGGATTGCCTCTGATTTTCTTCCTGTCGTGGTTCAGAAGGCCCGCTCCCGGTCCGGCCTACGCCTTCTAGCCTTTGGCAGAAAATCCACCGGACCAGCTTGGCGGTAGCCAATGTACTGTGAGACTTTGGGAATGAGAAAAATGTTTAATGAATGAAAATAAAGGGAATACTAAAGGAATGGCTGAGTCGAGGCTAATGGCTCGTCATGGCTGGCTGGCGTTCCTCTACTACTTCTTCTGTGCCTATCTCTAAGGCCATCTGAGGCACGTTCGGTTCTTGGGAAGGTACGCTGCTAACATCCAACACGCTTTTTTGTTTTTAGAGTGAACACTGTTTTTTTTGTCAGTCATTTAAACGCTGGAACTAGGCTTGGCATGAAAAACGAAGTTTGGTACCTGGAGCGCGGACAGAGAGAACGAAATTCGAGGGAACTATGTCCGACAGAACGGTGACACCCCGTAGCTTTCATTAGCAATAGCTAAAACAGTTGGGTCGTCCCATCTTGCAAGGCGCAGGGTGCGCTCGAGCTCTTCAATCCAGTGCTTGAACGTAGGAATGCCTGCCTCCATTGAAAGTGGGCAGCGAGGCTGATAGATTTGGCAGAGTTGTCACGTGCACTTGGTTTGCTTGATTGGTTACACGTCGTCATCATCACGGCCCATGTTCTGGTGAAGGAATGCGGCCATGAGCTGCATGTTCTCAGCTTCGTCTGCGGCAAACGCTGGCATAGTCGGGATGGGGGATCGGTGGCCGAGTGGGCTCAGCGCACACCAGCTCGGAGCACGTGGAGCGAAAGCCCGCTCTGCAGAACCCAGGATACTGGGTTCAATCCCCGCCCCTGCCCGTTTCGATCTGGATGAGCATCGTACCGGCGTGCGGTCGTGTATCACTACTGCGTGGTGCACGTTAAAGACCCCAGGCTAGCGGTTTGTACTGCACTGGCTAAATTGCTCATCTACAGCTGGGAGACTCGTCGCCCTTGGAGGCAGACCAAGTTCTAGGCTGTATAAACATACACACAACCCAATTAGCGTTGCAGGAGCTAGTATATTTGGCGGGGTCTGGATGGCATCCGTCAAACGCCTGTCAATGAGTTCTTCCTTGTTCCGGTTGTGCTAAGGTTCCGGCGTTGAAGTTCTATTTTTATGAACTGAACGCTCAGGGTCGCGAGATCTTGCGGCAGTAGCGTTATCGCAGTTGATAAGCGGCATCGTTGTTCTGGGCGGGCGATGGGCGGGGTGAAGGGCTGGTAGGGTTAAAAATGGCTTGGCGTTCGGCTACGCGGATGGTGCGGGCAAGCAGGCGTTACGTGGCGATGAGGCGGCGATGACAGGCTGAGGGCGTCGACTGCGCCATATGTGAGACTTTGGGAATGAGAAAAATGTCTAATGAAGGAAAATAAAGGGAATACTAAAGGAATGGTTGAGTCAAGGCTGATGGCTCGTCATGGCTGGCTGGCGTTCTTCTACTGCTTCTTTGCCTATCTCTGATGCCATCGGAGGCAAGTTCGGTGCTGTGGGCAGGCACCCTGCTCACAGTACTATACCGCTCGAAGCTCCCTCAGTGGCAGGACAATGGACTCGCGTTTTGATGCGGTGCAACCTCCGGAAACCGTCGTTGCAACATCGCCGGCCGTTGAGGGCACTCCAGAACCTCTTTTAAGACGCTCTTTAGGGAGCGACGGAAACTAGACAGGTTTGGATATGACGGTTGGAAGGTTTGATGCCCTTTGTGCGTGTTTATCTAAACTGGCTGTGTGTTTTCAATGTATTGGTTAGAACCGGGACCGGAAATTATTAAGGCGAAAGCCTTACTTTCCCCATCACGCCAAAAGCCGTCGGCGTTGTCCCCGAAAGCTAGTCATAATATTACGTAATCAAGCACGCGCCCCAGAAATAAAACAGAAAGAAAAGCACAGCCACGCAGATGCTTTGTCAAAAAAGCCGTCGTTAGGCCGGCGAGGTTCAGCTGCACCTGCACAATGGGGGAGCGTGATGTCACCCCGCCGGAGCGCCGTATGTAAAAGGAAGACGGCGCGCTGCTTGTAAGAATGCGCTGCGTGTAGGAGTGCCTTTCGCATTCCTACACATAAGCAGTCTTACGTGTCGTCGGCGAGGTTTTTTCGATAGGATCTAATTTGCGTCCCATGTTGAACAGCTTTGGCTATTGAACTCCTGAAAATATGCACCGTATATGAATTTTGAACTAGAAATTATTGTGCGTTGTTATTTTTTCTATAATATTGTGCATGAACTTCGCACTATTTTAATTGTTGTAATCTTCGTTTCTTGAGTAGTACTTTTAGTGTTCCTTTGGTGTGGTGTCGTTTCATCCTCCTCATCACCTTTCCTTAGGGGGGGGGGGGGGTGTTAAATGTGTTCTAAGTATGCTTTCACTAATCATCCTCTTTCTCTTTGATAGTTCTATATTTTCGGCTATATATGTTACCTCATCCTATTCTTTCGTTCTTCTTCCCGCACTGTCCTCGAGCTGGGGCAGTGCGCACGTTCATAAAGTGCCGTTCACACACTTGCAACCAAGTAGGACGGAGAGAGACAAGACCGATTTTTAAGCCTCTTGCGGCGTCTTAGGACCGGATGCGTTGCTGCAGAGCTAGCCCTAAGAAGTGGCACGAGGCCTAAAAAGCGGTGTTGTCTCTCTCCGTCCCTGTCGGTCGCAAGTGTGTGAACTGAGCTTAAAGGTCATTCTTGCACGATGGACGCCTCGAACTGACTACGCCGTCTGCCGTCGTCTCAATGCCGGTACACAAGACTCACCATAAAGATTATTTTTTTCATCTCCTGCTCGTCAAGCCTGATAAATATATGGCGAAAACGGCACTCAACTAACTTTCAACGCTTTTTCAAAAATGTGTTCGAATTAAAATCAAACACCCTGTATATTTCAAAGAGCATACTTGAGTCTTAGAAGCAGCAAGATGCAGGAAACACAGTCTTCAGAAAAGGCTTTTGCAGTGTAACACAGGAAATCATATTTATACATAAAGTACGGTTTCTTGTGTGGTCCGAAAGTATAAGCAAAATAAAATTCTAAATTCTCTGAACAGAGAATCGTTATACAAACGTGAAGTGACATTTTTATGTTTGTTTACGATAGTCCCAACGCCTTAAACGTTTCTCTAAACGTTTGCCTTAGTCAATGTGAACAACTGTGTCTAATGTAAAAATAGAAAATGTACTTTAGGCGGTAGTAACAGATATACAATTTCCCAGGTCAAGAGTTGCCTGCAATTAATTTTCTTGAAACATGACGCGTCAGAATGTGAGGTTTGAAATATCCATTCATAAATCATGGCTCTTAGTTCCTGTCCTTTTCAGCTGACACAAAATACAGGGAATTAATGGTACTTTAAATTTACTAAATTAAAATGTCTGTGTATAACCCTATCCCGTTCTCATTAAAAGCGCGAAAGTTATCAGATTTCGACATGGGTTGCTTAGCTTGTCGATACCGTGTTGTTAATATAATACCCAGTTTCATTTATATCTTTAAGTATATTATTGTCCTCATTGCTCACAAAAGCATATCGTGCAAAAGTTATACTATGGAGTAACTTGTCCATATAATTGAAATGGCCTTATCGTTGCTAGGCGTAATGAAAAGTTTGCTTTACTTACTTGAATACGTGAATTTGTTCTACAAGATATCGCGCAGTAACATCAAAATTATAAATCATTCCATCGAATAGACTTTTAAAATGCCAAATAAAGCGTTTAGGGTAAATAAAAAGCTATCGTTTTATAAGTTCTACGGCCGCCGCGACAGAAAAATAGCTCGCTTCATGAAAGCGCTGTGACGGCAGTACGTGACGCAACAGCACGGTTTCCAGACATTGCTTCGAAACAGCTTACCTCACAAAGGAAGCGAACGGACAGTGAAGCCCGTAAATAGGCTGACCAGTAGCTACGCCCACTAACCGACCCATGAAGGGATTACTTAACATGCCGTTTACTTGGAATTCCTGATTTTAAGGATTCTACAGCGGCTAGCGATATGAGGTGGAATACGCGAGCGGCGACTACGCACTACAGCCCAAGCTGTCTAGCGGGCAGCGCGAGCCAAGCGACGGAGCAACAGCGGCGTTGTTTAGATTCGTAGACGCGCCCCCTGCGCGCGACATCTCCCTCCTCTTCCGCTAAAGCTTTGCGTACGCAAAGAATAGCGTCGTCGCCACCGCGCATGCGCCGAACGCTAACCACGTTCTGCGCTTTGCCCGCGTTAGTTTAGCGTACGCTATTTTTCGGAAATTGCATGCGTACGCAAAGAGTCTTTGCGCTTCTCCAAGGAGGATTCGTGATGAGAAGTTGGCTAAAGCCAAGGCGAGCACAGTCTAAAAATGGTGGATCCCAGGACCGCGGCTGCGGCCGCTTTGGTGTCGTCGTGAGCGCGACGTCGGCGGCATCCTCGCGACTGCGATTTTCAATCCGGGACGACACTGCACTCGGTTTGGAAAACCCAGTAAGGTGGGCAACGGTCATCGGCAATGTGATGCTTGCGAAGCGCGAACATTTCTCGGCAAGGGTGCGGTGTGCGAAAGTCAGTACACGAAACCTCTCTTGCCGAGGCAACGCAAGCGGGCGCGAACGGGCGACCGCTGCCGTCGTATTCTCATATTTAAACAAATCTAAAATGCTACTCTGAACGAAAAAATTTTTTTTCTGTTACGTTACATTATGCTGGGCAATTGATCGAATAACATTCCGATTAATCGATTAAGGCTCTAATCGCGATCCATTTTATATCGGTTAATCGGTTTTTTAATTGGTACCCCAAAAGAGGTCAATCGGACCACGCATGGCTCTATCCTGGACGACCTGCACGAACCAGGGGTGGGTGACTCTTCCCCCCTCCCCCCCCCTACCTCGCCAAGAAAAATGCTGCATGCATGGAGTGATCCGGTCGTTCTGTCGCGAGCGGTTTTCCGTTCCGAGCCAGGTGCTATGGGCAAGGTTGAATTCTCGCGCTCGCGTAGCGTCACGTGTTCGAGGATGTGCATCACAGTTCTGCCGAGGCCAGACAAACTAGCAGGGCCCGCAATTGATCCCCGCGCAACCGCAAAACGTCACGTGTTGGGGATCTATGACATATCCTGCCCAGGCAAGACAAACAAGCAGAGAAACAAGCTAAGCAGCTTACAACGCCATCGTTACTTGTTCCAGTATTCGGCCCGTAAACATGGACGAGTTCACGAGTTTGAAAGGCACCCTCGCCGGAAAGTGTGGGTTTAAAATAAACTCCAATGGTAAAGTTTGTAACTCGAAGGAAGTCCACTGCCTCATCTGCAAAAAGGCGTTTTTGTATAGTTAAAGCGTATATTCGCTTTAATACCACCTGCGAGCGAAGCACCTAAGTACGCCACTGCAGCAAGAATCATCCGCAAAAACGCAGACAACAATCGACGCCTTCTCCTCGAAGCACCTTTCTCTGAAAAAAAGAAAGCATCGCCCAAGCCTTTACTTCTTGGCTTGTTTCTGCAAGCCGGCAACTGAACATTGTTGAAGACCTAGGACTGAACATTGCGCAACAGATAGCCTTAAGCTCTCCGTCCTACCAGCTGCCGTCGCGTCGCACACTGAGTGCTAAGGTAAACAGCCTGTACAACACCAAAGGAGAGTGTCTTCAAGCTGAACTTTTAGCAACCAGCTTTATCAGCTTAAAGGGCAACTCCGCTTCTTTTTCAGTAGTGCAAAACATAAGGTTCTCTTTGTTATCATCTACAAAGCCCACACGGCAAATATTACGACGAAATTCCGCCTAGAAGTTCATTAAAATCGCTGTCAAAGTTTGACAAACAGGAATCCGCTGGTTTTGGATGAGACGTGCGGACCAGACAACACTGCCCGGCTGCATTTGCGCTTCCTCCAAATTCCTTCTCCCGGCACGTCCGTGACGTCATCAAGCATGTACAGTTTTTTTTTAATTTTCTTTTCTTTTTTGGGAAGAGCACGGGTGGCGACAGCGCCGTAAGAGACGTGAGCGACGCGCTCGGCCGGCTCGGCGCTCGACTAGTGATACCCTACTGAAAGGCCCATCGCCTCGTTGAGCGCAACTTGTGTGTTCAGTGCGTTGACGTGCGACGGAACGTGCTTTGCAGACGACGCGACGATGACTGCGAAGAGCATGTCCGCGTGTTAGATCACGTGACCCCTTGTATATCACGTGGGTGTACATGCTTAGGGATGCGGAAGATACAATGTTGTCCGGCTTTGCCACCGTTTTGGTTTCGGTTTGCGATCATGGCTCAAGTAAAATTGTACAAAAAATATTTTATTTTTCGCAAAACAAAGGATTAGGGATTGTTTTTGACTGCTTCTCAAAGCAGAATCGGCCACTATCTCGAAATTTTTTTTATTGAGCGGAGTTGCCCTTTAACGACAGACTTGTAGACCTCAATTGCCAATGACACCTACCTTGGCGTAACGGCACATTGGATTGACGACGACTTGGTGTTCCAAGTGAGACACGTACCGGAACGCCACACAGCAGAACAATGTGCCTGTGAGGTGTGCCTGTGAGGTTTTGGAGGCTGCTATGGCGTGGGAAATTGATCAGAAGGTGGAAGCTGTGTGCACCGATAACACGCGTAACATTTGTCTTAGTGTAGAAAGATTGAGCTTCCAGAGCCTGAAGTGCGCAGCTCTTACGCTGCAGCTGTGTATCCAGTCCAAAAGGCGCTCAGCGTGACAGGAGTGGAGCGACTACTGGCCGCCTGTCGCCGTACTGTGGGTCATCCTAAGCACAGTTCGAACTACCAGGCCGCCCTTTCACAGCACGCATCTAATCTCAAAGCGCCTAAAAAAAAAAAAGCTTCAGCAATATATTGTTACGCGATGGAGGACGGCAGTACAAGCAAAGCGAGTGAATTCCCCGCCTCACAGATGTCGACTGGGACATGCTAGAGCAACTTCGGGAGGTCTTGAGGTAATGGAGCTCCTTAGGGGAGACGATTATGTAACAAGGTCTGTCCTCATTCCAGCCATAAAGCTGCTGAAGAATAAAATGAGAATAAACGACTGTGACCCCGCTTTCATCTGCCGCTTGAAGGCCATGCTGGTAGATACAATCTATGAGAGGCTATGCACGTGGCCGGACTACAAGGATTACGAGATGGCGACGTGTCTCTACCTTTGGTTCAAGAGCCTCGCTTGCATCGACAAAGATCGTCGAGAACACGTGTGGCAAGGGCTTTCACAGCTGGCAGCTATGTCGCCGGTCACTTATTGCGTCATCATACAAAAGAAAAAGAGAAGATACGCCTTCTCGGAAGAGAGTGAAGAAGCCACAGTCTCCTGCCAAGCCTCACGTTATCGTTCAATGCCAGAACTAACAGACGAAGGCCCGGACCCGTTGCACTGGTGGCGAGTGCTTAACTCTCTCCTTCCCGAGCTATATATATAGTGCCAATCGTTAAGAGGGTGATGTGCGTCCGAGCCACCTCAACGCCGTGTGAGCGTCGCTTCAGCGCAGCAGGCATGATCGCGAACTAACAAAGACACTCGCTGCTGCCGAAAAATGTGAACAAACGTCTTTGTCTTAGGAGCTGCAGCAAAAATATGTGTCTTTGAATCGTTGAACTACGTGTATCCTCAATTGTAAATGTGCTTTCTGCCGTATACAAACAAGAGAGTAAAATAAGTCTTCAAAGACAAGACGAGCTGCTTAATTGCTTTTCATGTATTATTTATAAAAAGATCAACAGAACCGATTAAGCGATTAATTAATCGCTTAAAGGGTGGCGATTAATCCGGTTAAAATTTTTAATCCACACCAGCCCATTCATTTCGTGTGTGAAATATATGGTTACTGTAGCTTGGTGGCGTTGCAAGCACGAGATGTTTGGCCTTTTGCGTCGTGGCGGAGAAACGCTAAAATGTCGTACGCTATTCTAAGACTAAAATGGCGTACGTTATTCTTAAACTTTCTACTGTCGCTGCCATGCGCGCGGCGGAGGGAGAGAATTCACGCTATTGAGGAAGGGAGCTCTACGAATATTAAAGACTGCCGCTGCCGCTTCGCTGCTTGGCGGCTTGGCTCACTGCCCGCTAGATTGCGTTGGCTGTATTTCTTGGTCGTCGCTCCCGCATTCCAGCTCATATTGCTGGACACTGTACCTCATGCACCTCTTTTTATAAATCCCGTAAAATTATTTTAAGCAACCATCGTGCATAATACGTTGTTGCGTTTTTGTAACGGATTGTTATTGCACAGTCGTGTTTCTTGTATTTCCTGTTTTATTTCCTCTGATGTTTTTGTTGTTGCCCACTGAGAAGGGCAAACGGGTAGCAGGGCCTCATCCGGCAGAGCATATATGCCTTTTGCCTTACCACCCTAGACCTTGTGTCTGTATATAAAAAACGAAACAACATATGAACAAACAAAATGGAGAGGTGTTTTGAGAGGTGTCACTTTGAAAGAAACACGAAATATAGATGGGATCGTCTGGTTTTTAAAGTTCACTGATGAACACTGACCAACACTTGCTACAAAAATATACGTTACTTGATACTGGATACTTTTCATTCGATGAATAATTCTGTACTGTTTCAGCTTAAAAACAAATTAAATCACTTTCTGTAATGGCGCCAAAATGGTAAATATATTCTTCGCGACATCATTTCAAAACCCTTAACTGTAAGATCGGTTAATTCAATCAGAAAAAAAAGTGATATTTTACAAATACGACAAGAAATTAGAAAAAAAAACACAATAATGTACTTCTGTAAAATATTAATTTTTGTCGAAGTTCGCATCTGCGGCTCATCGCAGCCAAAGAATACTGACATCTAGAGTCACGGGAAGTCTCCGCTCGTGAGTGACCCAACTGGTTTGAAGCACACTGTTTTGCGTTGAGCTGATCTTGCAAGTCGTCGTCTGTCACCGTTCTGTTCTGACACTGCGTTCGTTTTGTCGCGCGTTATTTGGCGCGGAGCAATTTTTGTCGCCGCTGGACTTTCTTTGACGCTGTGTTGCAGTGCTGTCCCCGTTACCGAAAAACCTGACGCTCTAGGGTTACACGTGAGTTCATCAAAAATTAACACGTTGCGAGATTCGTTATCGTCCTCCGAATGTAGCAAAATACATTTATTTACAAAAATATAACGAACGTTACTTTTGAGTTACTTTAGATTTTAATAATGTTTGGCAGCAATGAGCCGCGGACACGAACTTCGACAAGAATTAAACTTTTACATAAGGAGCTTCATAGTGTTTGCCATATTTCTTTATCGGATCTGTAAGAATATTTTGTTTTATTCTTATTGAATTTACGTTTATGTCTCAGTGAAGGATTCTGAAATGATGCCGCGGAGAAGGCATTTTCCCTTTTCGGCGCAGTTTTCAGAATGCGAAATAATTTGCTAAAGAGCTGAAACAAAACAAATGTGTTAATCCAAAGTATCGTGTAACAGATGACGTAATTTGATAGACGATACTTAAGTAGTATCGAAAATACTTTACCCATTAGCTTTTTTAGAAATTTAACAATTACCTTAGTGCGTTCTTCAAATGAGTAACGTGCACCACAACTAACGTTGTTGCTTGTAAAGTTTTGCTTCCAACACTGCTGTGATTTATTAGAGTCCTGCTATTTTTACCGCGTTTTTTTATCGCATCCTCTTTTATAACGTACTGTCCTGTCGCTTTCAAGTTTTGATACACTAAATAAGCTCGTATTGAATTAATTACATTTTATTTGTGCAGCTCTTCAAACTGGGGAAGACGTATTACGTAGCAGCGAGTACAGTCCAAAAAGGTCCCTTGGAGTTTCCACGATATGATGCCTACTGCGGTGAAGTGAAAGTGGAAAACGATGGGCGCCCATTATAATAAAGAGGCGCTTTCTTTATTACACTAAAAGAGGATGGAATTGGTATGTAGTAACAAAACCCGCAATTATGTAAAAAGTGATTTTGTGGAAGATTCTGATTGATAGATTGCTAATTTGAGTGCATGTGCAGCTGCGTTCACATAGAACTCCAGTTTTATCAAACATTATCGCCGTTGAGACTCTCTTGAAGGAGAGTTTTGATCAGTCGGTTCCTTGTATGGCAGTCGGGGATCTCTATGTTTTTTTTTTTTGGACATGTGACACTCATATAGGACACGTTTTCGGCATTACATACTGGTTGCCACTGCATAGAGAATGCCTTGGGCATAGCCCCTACTACCAGATGCTCCCGCACACAACCGCTCGAGCGCTTATGTGGGATATGGGAACTGCTATGTAAAATTCGAAGTATAATAAACTATTACTACTATAATTATAAGAGGTAAAGAGGTAAATAAAGAATGGAAAAATATATAGTTGATTCACGATTGTTGCGTACTCTTTTGTGTCACGTGAGTATATTATTTCACGTGCGCCAGACATACTTCGCGCTCCAATTTTATTTTTCAACCCTTATTATTACTAAGCGCACACATTACGCCGTCCGGTTCTAAACATGACGTCGGGACACGAAAGAAAAGAATCATCCGTTGAAAGAAGCATCGATACTTTTGCTCAAAGACAAAATTGTTTCAGGCTTGAGGCGAAGTACACCGTGAGCATTGAGACAGACTCGACTGGACGCAAACCGAGGGACTATGCTGCTGTTACATCTATGCACGGAATGAAAAGTACGTTATTTATTTACAATCACCAAATATGGCTGCTTTCATACGCCTTGTGTAATAAGACAAAAAAAAACACGTACCTTTGTTGTTTCTTTTCCTCGGATAGCACTTGTGCAAACTCTGTATCTACTTTGGTTAGAAAAGAACACCTGCGCTCTTCTCTACAACAAACATACAGGTAAGCAGACGGTATTTTTCAATTCAATGTAGCGGTGAGTGAAACTTAAACTTCTTGGAAACATTGATTACCATCACTTCTTGAAAGTAAAATGTATGGATGCGGGAAATTTAACCTTCTCCGGATCTTCACTTGCGCGCATTACTGTACATTTGTATTCACGGCAGAGGGCGCCAGTTTACTTCTATTTTGAAACGAAATTACTTGACTATAGTTGCCTTGTCTGCTACAGCTCACGTGTGATGTAATTACAAGACAAAATGCCTTATTAAATAGGTAACTAATTAAAATTACGGATTACGTTTTAAAACCTGCTTCAAATAACAAGCAATTATTATTTTTTTAGATAGAGACCATTTTATTTATCTATAAGATACTTTGTTTAAACTAGCCCCTTTTTGAAGTCTGCTACACTAAGACCGACGTATCGGGAAGTTGATCGTCAGAAAATAGAAGCGAGTTTTACAGGCGAGAGGTCTCGTAGTAAATTTTGTGGGAGACTCGACAAATCTTGATGATTCACTTCTTCACTGTATCTGGTGGTTAAGGACGGATATACTAGATATGATTCTTTGCTTCGTTTCCCGTTCCACACGATACCACACTGAAGAAAAATTAATAAAGAACCAGACGCAGCCAAGTGTGCTTGTTACTAAAAATATAGTGGAGTTTGTATTATCCCAATAAACAGAATATTTTGTCTGTGATCGCCCTAGGTTTAATCAGCAGTCTCTAACCCTGCACTTTACGTGTCCCCTTCTGAACTGTAGATTCTGTTCCATAGGCGTAGACTACGGGGGGGCATCGGGGCTCGTGCCCCCTAATAAGATCCGGGGGGGGGGGGGGGGGCAGAGGCGCCCCCCCTCCCCCGGGCCCGGGCCATGATCCTTACCGGGACGCTTTTTACGCGCCATGTAACGAGCTTCTAGTAGTGACATGTAAACAAAATAACGCCCGTTGCCTTTATTGACAAAATACATGGGAAATGGAATCCCAGCGTGCATTTGTTAGCTTCAATCTCCAGTTCTGGCGAGAAGGTAACGCGCAGCAGCCTGCCCCCCCCCCCCCCGGGAAAATGGAAAGTCTACGCCGCTGTTCTGTTCTGTTGAAAGTATGCGCACCTTGTTCGTCTTCTTCCGAAGACCAATCTCACAATAGAGGCGTCATTGCTGTTTCGGGAATGAGGGTTATCCCTCTGAATTCTTGTTTGCGCTTCAGGATATTTGTTTCAATGGCAGTATGTAGCATTAACTATTGCAGGCTTCCAACTTCCAGCGGTCGATGTTTTTTTTATTCCAGTCGTGTCCATAAGTTTTTTTATTGTCGTTTCTTTTTATTTTTTCTCTCTCCCCGTCCCCCCTCCCCCTTCCCTAGGCATAATCGTGAAGTTGTATGTGTAAAAAAAAATGACGTTGGTTTTTGTATACGCAAAAAATATACCAGAGTTTAAGCGTAGTTCAGTATTTCTATTATCATTGTAAATTATTGTGTAATGTATTGCATTACTAAGTTACTAGCACCAAAAAGTGATGAATTTTATTACTAATAACAATGAGAAAATATTATAATTACAATAATTGCCTTGCTTCCACCTATGGGCAAAGATATATCTACACACTGAAACCTCTCAGCGCGACTACTTCAAAACAAAGCACGCGGTGGTTCAATTTGTACAATTTATTGAGCTAGTCCAGCGAATTACAAGGGCAAGAGGTAGACTAAACTCCCCAAAAGCATTCTTTAAAGTGCACTGATAGGACACGCATGTTACAAAATGAGCTGTCTCCGAAAACATGTTTTTTGCGCAATATATACGTCGCGAGTTACAATTTCAGTTAGAAGCAAGTCTGGAACATGCTTTCATTTTTTTGCACCACTTCCCCAAAATATTTTGAATCGTTGAAATAATTCAGCAATGCAAGTGCGTAAAAACAATGTTTTTTTTGAGGGAAGGAAATTTTATTTTGTAATGTAATAATGTCCTACAAAGCTACTAAAAGCAAATGTTGCTCCTTGCTGCTTTTCGCGCCATGCGTTGGCGGCATTCCATCGAGCGCGCTATTTAAACGCTCAAGGGCCGCGACGTGTTTGCCATCAAGCGGAGGTAGCTTTCGGACGTCTATTGCGAGAGGTAACTGCTGTTTTCTTTACAACAATGAAGAAGTATGCGAACTCTGCTTGCATTTCATTCAATGGAGATGGGGATGGAGAATTCCGTACTTTTTCTTTTAAATTTGAAAAAGAACTAAAATTTACGTCGTTACTTTATTAAATGGCTTTAACTGACACAAATTACTTTTTGTTTGCAATAACAGTAACGGCAAATTTTCAAATTTTCTTCAGAAAATAATTTAACTGTAACAAATTATGTTTTGAAAACAGAATCAAACTCCCTATTGAGTCCTGAAAATGTTTGGTTTTTATTTCTAACCTTTGATTGAGGCACTCGTTCTTTTTGTCATTTTCCTCAATAAAAATACACAATTTGTATCCCGTTTCACTTGAAGTTCGACCATAACCGACTCTGCGATGCAATGGAGCCAATCAAGCAGAGTCGAAAGTTGTGGAACCTTCCTTGTTGCTACCCGTCTCGGAGAAGGTTACAACACACAGGTTCAGCAACACGTACTCTTTTACTAACCGTTATCACGAACACGCGATTCAAAGAGCCATCGCGCATATGCTGCAATGGCCTTTAATCAGCGGTGGAGCGCCGCTCGCGTCGCCAATGGCACTTGGCACCCTCGCGGTGGAAATGACCACGAATGATTTAGCATGCGGGCAACCTGGTCCAACGCATTGGATCACCCAAGTTGCCCACACACCTCCCCCTTCCGAAAAAAAAATGAAGAAATGGGGGACGGTTTACAAGGCCTTTGGGTGACCTTCATTCCGGATTACCAAGGGTCGAATCTTCGCAGACGGACGAGCGCGGGCCCGACGTCACTACTTCCAGACGGTACCGATGCGGCTGTGGTGGGCCCAATGATGTGGGTCGTGTCTCCGCCGCTACGACTCTGGCATGAGGCACCGAAATTAAAACAAAATGAGGCCATGATGTGGCAGGAATAAGTGGCCGCGTCCAAGAACGGCGACCGCGCAACAGCAATATATGATTATATTCGGAGGAAGAGGAAGCAAGCTGGGCGTAAGGCGTGTTTCTCTTATCGTCAAAGAGCCAGGCGGACCAGTTGCACACCGTGCCCTCGATCGACAGGATACTTACGCTGCTCGCTTACGAGCTCGACTGCAAGCTGGGAGACTTCGAGGCCCGCTTTCGTGAAGTCCGCCGCCCGGCCAACACCGGCGCCAACCCCTGGAGCCCCACCACAAGGGTGCCGGACTCCCGCGCCGCCGGAAATTCGGCCGGCTCGTCTGCAAGCCGTACACGCAGGGAACCCTCGCCAGGCTCTCGACACCGACCTGCTAGAAATCAGCAGCCCATGGCGACCCCGCGAAGACCACCGTCGCGAAGAACCGCTGCTGGCCTAACTCTCTTCACCCACTTCAACCGCAACATCAATCCCTCACCCTCCTCTTCAAGCTCCATTTTACCCATCATCACCGTTTCTTTTAAAAATTCATCTGTAGAATATCATCTCAACATCCTTGGACACGGCGCCTCGGGTCTTCAAGGTATGGGCGACTTGCCTTTCTGCTGGCACCGCAGCTCTCCTGGGCCAAAATAAATATACATCACTATCACTATCACTTTGGGCTCGTGCTTCCTCATTAGCCGTCTTCACAGCCGTCGCAGGTTTTAGCATGGCAGACATGGTGTGCAATATTCCGAGTAGTGGTCCGGACCGATTACCATACAGAGCCTGCGACATTTCTACCTCTTCGGGTTCATAGAAAGCTTTTAGGTCGGCGACCTAAAGGAACTCGCGCACTTCACCAGATTCTCGACGCACCAAGTGCTTCTTCCTAACGTGGTAGGAGCCCTCCTATCTCTTTGCTGAGGGGGCAATGAAACCTGTAGCAGCATCGCTCGGCGGATGAGCTCGCCTCAGCACCAGATTTCGTACTGCAGATTTAGCCTCTCCTTGTTCTACTGGTGGTTGCTGCAGTCTCGAGACATCGAGGCTCTCTCGATCTCCCAGTAAGTTCTCCGTGAAAAGCTACCAGATATCTTCTGCGAACTGCGTTGCGATGCGCTGTATACTCGCTGGATCTGTGCAAAGAAGACCATCCCCCAGGGAAAACGCAGGTTCTTTCCTGAAGTTATATTGAAGATGGGTAAAACCCATGGACCGACTAATTGTCGTGCTTGTAGCGAACGCCATTTCTGCAAGTTGTGCGTACCAGTCTTTCTGTCGTTCTGCTTGGTCTACAAGCGTCAGCTTCATGTCTCGGCTGCAGTCTAAAATAAAGAGTCCAAGATTTTCCTAGAGTATAGCTTGCGCAAAGGAAACATTTTGACCCACTCCTTGAAGATGGTCGCTCACTACTAGAAAATAATAATTGCCGCGTGGACTACAGGGAAAGGAACCGACGACACATGTAACACACTACCAGGGATATTTACTTTCGACCGACTGCATTAAACCCGGTGATTGACCACCTCGTGGTTTCGCCTTCTGACATACCGTGCAGCTGCGTGCACATCTCCTTTCGTTCTGCTTCGTGGCTGGTCACGTTGCATTTAGGGTCAACTTTTCGTAAGCATTGCCTGGTGGAATCATGCGTATATCTTATACGCAGTTTACGAGGTATTACAGTCCGAAATGGGCCGCAGGACCAATTGTCCGCCTGGGGGATGTACCGCAGCAAGATGCCGTCGCTGCTCAGCAAATATGAGTTCAAGTCTCTGGGACTCCCCGGTGTCGGCTGCATTTTCTTATTATAGCAGGTGTATCACATTGGAACAGGGTCCATTGGAAAGCTGGCCCGCCCAGAGCTCCTCTCTTCTCATCAAGGTTCTCCACCACGAGTTCGGTGGGATGGGCGCCGCATTGACCACTTCCACGAAGTCAGGATCCACATGCATTTTCTGCCCGAGACATGGAGAACCGGACCATGCATCCGCCACGCGTTGGTCCCGCCATGCTTGTACTCAATAGTTTACTTTCTATGCTGCTGCGTAAGAGCCAATCGAACGAGTTGTTCTGCGTGGTTTTGGTGCTCTCTGAGCCACGAGGGGGCCATGTGGTTAGTTTGAGTGCACAACGAAAAGCGCCGTTAAGGTACATGTCAAACTTCTTTAGCGCGAAAATAATCGCCAGGCACTCTTTATTCCAGTCCTTGAATAGTTCCGCTCCGCTCCGGTGAGCGGACGAAGGACGGTGTCATGTTCCTGTAAAATAACCACTCCCAGTCTGTAATCGCGTGCGTCGGCTGAAACAAGAAACGGACGATTCAAGTCGGGCAGATTCAGACACGCGTTTTCGGTCACTGCTCTTGAAAGACACGCGAATGCGGTTTGTTGCTGTTGCTCTTAAGAACACTTGGTTTTTTGCGAAGCAATTCTTTAGGCGAGCTTCGTTATATCGGCACATTGTGGAATGAAATCTCTATACATGGTATTCCAAGGTATACATAAACAAGTAATGGTGGAACTTGCTGTGGCCGAGATAATTTCCTGTTGACCAATGTTTTGTGTATTTTTCAATGAGCAAGCATGAGCAGAGCTTCTTCAAAGTTTTTCTAGGCGTAAACTCGGAGAGGGCATGTCGAAAACCGGATGTAAGACAGATTGGTGAGTGTTTCTGGACCATACGGCGCCAAATAAAAAAGCACCGCATCTCGTTTTATTTGGCCTTCGTTGCGGAAGTTACGTGGCCCTACCTGACGGCCTAGTGGAACCTTGTGTACACGTGAGACATTCAACGAAGCGAGACGCCCACGAACACGTCCACGAATCCACCGAGGCATGTAATTGTTTCGTGCTTTTCGTGCACGGGAGAGCGTGTGTGAGAACAGCATTGCTTCGTAAACTGCGCGGTGTCGCCGTGAGTGTTCGATCTGGCCAAAGCGAAACTGAGGCCACGCCTGTCGGACGTAGTTGTAGGAGGCTGCGAATGATAATGCCACTCGTGCTCGGTCGTGCCCGAAAAAGAACATGCTGTGCGTTTTCGACGATGAGTAGAGATATCACGATTGGGACAAAGCCATCGCAGTGTGTGGTACGATTTCTCCGCACGTTCCCTGGAAAAATCAAGCATCGTGTTTTCGGCGATGAGTTAAAATATCGTGATTGTGACAACGTCGACCTTCCGCGGCGATCCCGTGAATGATATTCATACGGATACAGTTGCAGACGCCGGCGCCAAAAGGCTATTTTAGATTTTAGAACCGAGGTGATAAGGCATGAAAACTAGTTTCGCGTCCAACTTATTACGATCACGCGACATTCCTGGGGACATATTATATTTGTCAGAGCCGTTTTGTTTGGGCAGACACACACAAACGTTGTTGTGTTTGACGACTTGGGTGACTAATCAAATCGAAAGGATGGTACCCACGCTGTTTCACGTCTTGCTTTAACGATCTCACGAACAGACACTTCACCGCATGCTGAAAGAAAAATCTGGCTCTCGAACGTCAAAAATTTACGTGTCTAAAATTAAACTGGAAATCGAACGCCAGGTTGGGTTCCATCCAAAAAGACCCCTTCCATTCGAAAATCCTCCACTGACACAAACTCTCTAAATTTACGTGTCTTTTTGTTTTTTTAAATTGTGCGTAAGTTCTTTTTTTGCTTTGTTCACGACTTTTACATAAACCTACTGTTCATAAGCTCGCATACACACGAAAATTTACGTCAGCAAGTAATTCTGCTCTAAGATTTAAAAAAAAAACGATGAAAGCTATTATTTTATGTACTACATCTTTTCTGCAGTACGAAATTGGCCTGCGTTCAGGCTGAAATAGATAGTTATATCTGGGCGAATATTAATTAATCTTCCAATCAATCTTTATTTGCATAAGGACTCAAGTCTGATTCGTTCGATCACAATGTTCGCTCTCTGGAAGAGTCGAATGTGTGCATCTTAGATTTCATTTCAAAATTAAGCGACCCTAGTGTTGAGCATGAAAATGACGCGCGCTTGAAAGGGACTGTTTACGCTGGACAGCCGTGGCTCGCTGCATCTTTTATTTCGCAGAAATATGCCATGACAAAGTTGTCCAGTCAATTGCAAACAATTGCTAGCAGTTCAAGAAGCCAGTGGAAGCGGAAAACGCAGCAAGACCCATTTAATTGCGGAACACACGAAACAAAGCGGTGATTTTACCATTCAAAACATGCAAACAAAACCCGAATCGGATGTTGTTCTCGGCTCCCTGTCATGGCGGCCGGAAGTGGCCCAAATACCATGAATACACTCTTAGCAAGTCCACTGTACTTGTTGAATACTTGGGGGTGAAATACGCGTTATTTACACACATTGACATATATTTACATGTTGTGAAATAGGTAATTTGTTCAAAAATAATGCGAGGTTGCCAGAAATGTTTTCTTGGTTTCGTCTTACACGCATAACCGTGTGGCCGTCTTCGGAAGCACCGATCGCCACCGAGCACGGCGACCGCCATGTTTGAATACGTAGACGAGACGAAGCGTTGATTGCTGGTCACTTCATGCATATCGGGTCTCAGTACTACGAGTCCTGGTTTTGTCGCCCGTCCAACTATTGAGCCTAATGTTCGCCAATTTTGAATCGCAGTACATGAGACTTGGCTACTTCACTGAGCGGCCGTGAGAGTCAGAACGAGCTGCACTAAGCCTGCGACGTGGTGCCTCTCTGAGTGTTTTACCGCCTGTCGACGGACCTACGGAATCAAGGGGATACCCTTTATCAGACTTTTGAATCTGCGTATTTTTCTTTCTGTTACTTGACAGGCTGATTGAACTGGTGCCGAGTATTATATAATACGACGTTTTTTTCAGCACAGGAGAGCCGTGGCGTCGATGTTTTGCACGCTTGATCACTTTGCTTTTAATGTAAACTGGGCCTTCACAATGTTTTCTTTTTGGTAGCCGGCTCATGGCATTTAAATATGCGTGCCGTATTTACTTCACTCGTGTGTGCAAGGAAGGACACAACAAGACTTTATTTCAACTTGTACTCATGAAAGATGCCGATGTGCACAGAATTACCGTGATTTAATTCATTCGAAAATGATCCTTTCACACCCTTTCGACCTATTCTGTTACTTATCAACTGTGGATCTTTTTGTTTGTGTATGACACCTTTCAGAGGTCCTTTATATTCCTTGAAAACTGCTTATGCACA
>JAZHYW010065789.1:0-11724 GCA_037355805.1 Ixodes ricinus
AACAATAAACGCTAGAGGCTCAGCTGGCGCTAGTGTCTACGGGACTTCCGGTTGCAAATTGAAGCAGACAGCATGCAGTCTACTTTTCCAGCCTCCCTGTGTATTCCTATGGGAAAACGCGCGTGAATTTTGCCTCTTCGCCGGAAAATAACAAGAATAACTTTTGTCATTTCGGTTGTAACGGATAGTATGTACCTTTATTGGTATTGTGAAAGTGTAATTGCTTTAGTTACAGCATTTTTCTTTACCACTGAGCGATGTTAAACTTCGCTCTATTTCAGGCCCAAACCCCTGTTTCAAGGAAGGTATGTGAAAACGAGCGACGGTTCTAAGCAAACTAACGATCGAAAGGAATGTAGTGTGTGTTCAGGTTCGCTAGCATTTCGGTGGTGCTTATATATCGCTAAAATGCCCGTCCTGTCATTGGGTGAAAATGACTCCGTCGTGCATCTTTACGATCGGTTAAAGAAACATTCGAACGCAAAAAATAAAGCACGTGAGCTACGAAAGGTATGTCTTTTTATTATTTCCCATGTCGGGTAGTTTTTATCGGGCACCTGCTCTCTGGCTCCCCTTATTTGCAAAGATTTGGAGCGTGCGGGTGATGATTTGAACCATTTGAGCCCAGAACAAGCATCTTCGCAGTACTTATTTATTGCAAATCTGACTATATTACGTGACTTTCAATTTATTTTGATCGTCTGCAAGCACAAGGAGTCACTTATCCAGTGTTACTGCGTAGTTCTTGCCGTCTCTCTCGGTTTTCCACATGTCCTTCGTTCGTTTGGCACGTATATCCCCCATGTTGGAAAGCGTCGACGCCGTGTTCGCGCTAACAGTGTCCGACAGTGCACAAAAATACACGTACGAAGCCGTTTTAGCACCGTTTTTAATGCGATGAATTTGAAAGAAAAACGCCGTAACTGACCATTTATTTCGTCTGCGTGACTGAGAAATGTTCCAATGTGCCTAGTACGTACAAATTATTCGTGATATTTGCTCTTATAATCGAGCGCAGAGAGAAAATGCACTCACTTTTTCCCATAGGAATACATTACCGGAAGTCAAATTTAGACTGCTTGCTGTCTGCTTCAAAATGCAACAGCACACTAGCGCCAGCTGAGCCTCTAGCGTTTATTGTAATAACTCTATGGTCGTAGGTCTTGAGTATTCTTGACTGGCCGTGAACTAGAGGAGACTAATCGTGACGCTCACGGCTGCCGCACTCCGTGTCAACGGCTCGAGAGGGCGCCACTAAAGCATGTGTTGAATAGGCTGTGTTGAAGCGGGCGGCCAGGGCGGCCTCGCATTGCATTTGCTGTGTGATTAAAGACTAATTCGGCATAACACTTCAGTGGCCACAAACGACAGCAAACACGGGGTAAAGATCAGTTCAGAACGGGAGCCACTTCGCACTGCCATACCGCCAAAAGGCCCTATCGCCATCCAAGCCCTCGCCGAAGGCCTTCGAAACGCTCGAAACCGGTCGCATCCTCGAGCCGGTATACGACCGCAGCGCCGCTGCGTACATCCGGGACCTTTCTACGCTCGCCGTTCGTCGGTGCCTCATCCCACTACCCCTTTCTAGTATGCGCGGTTTTTTTTCCGCCGCTTGGTGGCGAGTACGTCGACGGGTCATTTCTTGTTTCCGTACTTTATAAACTGCATTTGTTTCTTTTCTGATCTAAAACACTGAACAAAAACTAATTTCATACATAATTGAAACGGTTCGAGACACTTATATTTTGTTTTTCGACTAAAAAGAAAGCTTTAGCGGCTCTGACCAGTAGTTAGGCCAGGACCAAAGACGTCACATATCGCGCATTTTCGGCAACGCGGGTCGCCCTCGTAGGTGGAGGAGGTTTCCGCGTTGTCCGGTTAAAATATGACGCATTGATATTTAGTTACTCTCTTTGTGCCCGCTTGCTTGCCCGAACCCCAAGAGACGTGGAAACCGCAAAAAAGGTAGACAGCTTAATAATGATTGCAGGGCCCATTTAAAAGAAGCTGTGCCTCGCCGTGCAAGTCAGTCTCGCCGTTGCGCTCGATCGTGCTACTCCACCGATCTTCGATGCCCGCGACACTACCCCTTTGCATTTTTGTTTTTGGCACAAGTTCGTCAAAATAAAAGTTTAGTTTATGGTCATTCGTCGCCTCATCCTCCGGAATTCGTGATAATATGACGCGAAACGCGCATCCAAATCAGACAAGGTGTCTACTTTTATGGATAGGCTGTCATAATTAAATACACGACTCTGGTTTTTAATTAGATTACATTTGTTATTTGAGGCAGTATAATACCGAAATGAAAAAAGCAACCAATAGATTATTTTCATCCGTACCGGAACTGAACCGAACCGAAATCGTCGCTGCCATCTTAAAACTAAACCGGAACGGAACCGAAAAAAATCGGTATGGTGAACAGTAGATCGCACAAAAAGTATAGGACAGAGAGAAGGAACATGCACGACAAATAAGCGCTGGTTCGCAACTGAAGTTATATGCAAAAGGAGAAGATAGCTTTTATGTCCTTGTCTTTTTGTACGCTTTACTGTTCGGCATGTCATGATACCAGCTCGCCCAGCTTGCACATCTCTGAAATTTAACGGTAACCGTTTTAAAACGATTCAGCCAAATATTTCTCTCTTTTCTTCTTAATGTCAGAAATGAATATTTGGCAATACAAAAATTGGCAGCTGTATTTCTAACCATCGGTAAAATTGTCCTAGAGAGAATTTCCATGTTTGAGAAATTAAGCGTTGGGGCTTTATGGCGTTTCTTAGTGGCACCCATATTAATAATGTGACGTCACGTTTCACGTGATATTAGGGCGAAGTGATCACGTGACGGTACAGTGTCAAGGCATGATGTCACGTTACATGACGTCACGTGACTTGACGTCACGCGACGTGGTCACATAATGTCACGGCATCACGTTTCTTGTGCCACGTGACACAACGTGTTGTCACAGTGAGTCAGGTGAGACCATGATATAATCGATTCTGATGCTCTCGAGCACTGACTCACGATCATGACAATCGACGCCTCGCCAGACATTCGACTAGTGGGTGGTCGAGGTCAATGAGGAAATAAAAATATGCGAACTCTCACAATAGAGTTTTAGAATAGGGGCCTCAACGCTTTTGGTCCAACAAACAGCTTGGGGCGTCGCACTCCGTTTGCGCACAAGTTCTGCGCTTGCGTAGAGCGACGCCCCAAGGTGTTTGTCCATCTCAGTGAATACCTGAGCCAAAACGTGGCTTTAGTTTGGTTTGTTTCGATATCAAAGGTCTCGCGGCTGTGTAGGTGCGTTATGTGGTTTTTGCTTAGTTTGTTTTAAATATAAATCTATCTCTTGTGGTACAGAACCAATGATACAGTGGTAAGGGTCAGGCTTGAGAACTATATCACGTAGTTGCGAGCCTAAGTTCTGGAGGTTTTACGAACACCTTCATCTGGTCATGTTCTTCGTTTGGCCAGGTTCGGTGGCGAAACGACTGAAATGATGGCGGAGGAGGATAACGGATGCCTACGGCCATACTGGACGTGCCCGCTGACACGAGTTTCCATAAAAATGAACTAATGAAGAGACTAATGCATAGAGGCACAGTAAAAAAAGCAGGTCGGCGACCTGGCTAACAATGTGCTGAATCGCAGAGAACAGGCGAACTCTCAAGTTTAGTGCTCACCGTTCGATTCGCGAAGATACCAACGTTTTGTGAAATTGCCGCCCGGGAAATCCTCCTGTAATGACGATGGAATGCAAAAAGAAGCGATATTGTCTCCATTGGATTCTTTAAAGAAATTAAGTACTCGAGAGATATTTCGAAAGTCCATCCTTGGCCGAGTAGAAAGTGCTTAAAATTTTATTCCTGCTAAAGTTTTCATTACCAGAATTTCACTATGTTGACCTTGGGAAACTCTTTGTTATACGAATATTTTCTTAGAACGTATTGCGAATATGAGGAAAGGGACACACACGTCAATTGAGTTCTGACGTCTGTCTTTCGTATAATTTGCGAAATAAAATAAATGGCGCGAGAGAATCGACATTTAGCAAGCTTGGTTCAAATCAAATGCAAGGCAGCACTTCATGGATTTACGTAGACAGATATTTCTTTGTTTGAACAGATGAGCTTTTACTTTCAGCAGCGTCGAGAGCATATCAGGCATTGGCAACGCTGTACTCGAGTGATTTCCATGGAGGCGGCTTCTTTTTGGCGTCACATATTGCGCGCCTCGGGAGCTTTTGTCAGGCACTCACAAGCTGTCTTTGACTCGTTTTATTACCCGGGGAGCCCAACCCTTTGTATCTAAATATAATAATTGAATTGCAGATCTGAAGAAAATTGAATGACTGCAAACGGGATTAGTTTTTTTATGCGTTAGCATTATAATGTCTGTTTTGACAAAAATCCGATGGTGTCATTCGCATGTGAGTGCCGGGAGAGAGGGAAACGAAGAGAGAAAGTGACGCATGCGACTCTCTCATTGGTCCGAATCGCTGACGTCAGCACCCGTCAACTTCTCCCTCTCTCCCTGGCGCTGACAAACTGACCGACACCGCCGGGGTTTCGTCAAAACGAGCCCTTTCGTTTTCGGCAAAGTCACGAGCGCACCTGGCGCGGCGCCAGAGAGCAAGAGGCGCCGCGCAACACCACCTAGATAGCAAAGCCGTAGTGTTCAATGAAATGGCGTCATTAGAAAAGGCCAACGCTGGACAGAGTTAGGAAACAAGTGCTGCGTCAGCACTCGGCTTCGAGTTATATTTGAGCCGAACGTTGACGCAACTGTTGTGTGCAATCTTTGCCCAGCGTTGGCCTTCTCTGTTGACGCCATCTTATTCATCACTGCGGCCTTGTTGTCTAGGAGGAGTTACGCCGCGGCGCGGTAGAATGAATAGCGTGTTCCGTTGCCGCTCTGCCGTCGCCGGTGGTTCTTCGCTCTGGGTTCTCGTAGTAGCCGTGCGTGGGCTGTGATGTGTGTGTGTAGTTAAAACGATGGATGCGGTTCACTCCACGAGTGATATGGATGCGGTTTTTCCACGATTGGTAGTGGATGTGGTTCTTTGCACCAGTGATGTGGATGACCGGATTCAAGGGCGTCTACGTACTCTCACAGGCAGAGTACAGAAAAGGGTGAAAACAATTTCAGTAAGATCCACTGGTGTATTCTTAGGGAATACGTTATCACGCTAACACTGACCCCGTAACGAGGCCAAAACGAGGCAGCAAAAAATAGAGGAAGCAATAGAGAAATCGAAGAGAAAAAAAGTGAAGGGGTCAGTAAAAATACTGTAAGTGCGTAGTCGGGCTGGTGGTAGCTAAGCATGTCGTTTAGCACTTGCGACTGTGGTGCCGATAAAGAAAAAAAATCTTTTAGTCGAAGAAATAGACATAGGAGGGAACGTCTCAATCTCAGCTAAATGGTTTATCTCTCAGGCATCCTATATATACCCACACAGCTCCTCTCAAACAGCTTCTACGCAGAAATCTCCTTTGTTGAAATCACTTTCAAATACAAAGCACCTACATATTCACAAGGGAACAAGCGGTTAAATCCACAATACCATGATTGTCAAGCACCTTCTACGCAAAGGTCTCCTTTATTGAAAGAATTTTCAAAAACAGATAACATATGCACGTACAAGAGACCACGCGATGAAACGCATAACCCTTATCATCAAGGCCGTCGGGAATGGATTCTGGGACCTACACCTGGGTGACCTCAGGAACACGACGACCTCAAGAGTTGCGAATAAAGTGCGTACGTCTCCGCCCCGAGCAAAGTTGAACGTACCGGCGCCGACTTATTCAAGGTAGTCTAATGGAAAATCGGTCACGAATTCCTGCAGGACCTGGACAAGTACGTAGCCGCGTTGAAAGCATTAAACGAAACAGCCCTGGGCAGACCGTGCCAATTGCGATTACGAGCGACGCGTCAAGTTGGAGATGGCTACAGCAGCTGTTCCATTCGATGGTGGACTTCTGGAAGCGGTTTAGGAAGGAATTCCTCTTAATTATGAGGTGCGGATTAGAGACAATCTGGCTGATCGCACTCAGCACACCGACGAGAGCCTTCTTGAGTACATTCACGCGTTCCAGGAACTCTAATCTAGAGCCCAGCCCTTCGCGTCCAACGCAGAGAAGGCAGCTGGCGATCCTGCAGTCTCTTCCTGGCTTTAAAATGCGTGGGCGTGATTTCGCGCATCTGGAAGCACTTGCCAGAGAGGCGCGAACGGTTCAAGCGGGTTCGCTCTGTGAGCTGCGGTATTGTCCCCTTCCGACAGTCGAGGGTTCCATAGAGTCAGGATTAGCTTGGACGGGACGGGCCGCGGGCGCTCATTTAAAGAGACACTGACCGAGTATTTTTGCTCGCCAAGGTTTTTACATGACATATAAGAGCCCAACTACACAGAACACAATTTGCGGCTCGAAATTCGTTTTCTTTTCGCTCGAAAACCGTCGATCGAGAACTGGCCAGTTTGATTCGCGCTCACTCTCTTCTCCGCGGTCACATGCCGTTCTCTATAAATTAGACACACACACCAAATCCAGTGATGACTTGGGCCATCGAAAACAGGCACTCAATATTAAAAAAAAGAAAAAGTGTAAAACCAATTTTTTGTTGCTTCTAAGAAACTGGAAATACGTTGATTAGAAATAAGTTGCAGATAGTACCGGAAGTACATGTACTGCGTAATTCTCAACATGGCGTCGTATTGATGGAGTCGCGAACTGGACGAAGCGGACTAATGGAGCATTCACACTGGCGGTTGAGCTGCGTTTGCGAAGCGGTTGCTGGTGCGGTTCGCAAGCTACCCCGTTCAGGCCCACCGAGATACAGTTGGGGGTTTCTTGGCGATCACGCGTGATCTTTTAAGACTTGGGTTTGGCAACGCTGTTTTACAATCCGAAATACACTTTAATCTACGATCCTAAGCCAAAATTTTGCTGTAGGGCACTTAAGCCGCACAGGCTTAAGTTTCGAACCGCATGGATGGATGGATGGATGAATACGGCTGAGCCCTTTGGATCGGGCGGTAGCTTATGCTAGAGTGCCTCGATGTCCCTCTGTTTAGGGTGATGCCATCGTTTGTACTACCCGATGCCGACAGCACGCGCTCACAGGAAAAATATAAAGAAATCGCAGGAAACAAAATGTCGCTGTAGCACAGTCAACGCCACGAGCGTGTGCAGGGACACGCTCTTTCACGCGCTTGAGAACAAAAAATAAAAATAAACGTTAGAAACAAAATGGCCAGATGTCATCACCCCAAGCAAAGCGCACATGAAGGCACCCTAGCTTATGCCACCTAGCCATTTTGTTTTACCATTTAAGCTTAGAATATTTAAATGTGAAAACTATTTTCACTCCGCACTAAAAAAGAAAGTGAGGCTCTAAAACCCCCTGCCATCAGTTAATAAGAAAATACCTAGTTTTCTCTCGCTTTCTGCCACCATTCTTTTAATCTTTGCTTGGTAATCTCTACTGTCTTGAAATCCACTTTTCCTTCGCTGTCTCTAAAACCCAATGACTTTATAAAATATATGTTTGTCTTCGGTAGGCATAGGGTGAAGCCCTTTACAGTAGAGTATCCAGTGCTCAGCCGTCTCGTCCTCCTCTCCACAAGCAGCGCACACTGTATCCATTTCCTGGTACTTCGCTCTGTATGTTCTGGTTCGCAAAACACCTGTCCTTGCCTCAAACAACAATGGGCTTCCCTAGAATTGTCATAAATGCTTTCTTTGCCAATAACTGTTTGTTTAATCTATAGCTTTCCAGAGCCGTCTTTGTCTGCATTCCCTCTAGCCACTGATCTCTTTCTGTGGCCTTAACTTTCTTCTTAACTGAGACCTGCTCTTCCGTAACTCCACTATAGCCTAAAAACTTCCCTTTTGATTTCCTAGTGCGCTGTCTCCACTTTGTGTCTATACTCCTCCTATGCAGCGCCACTAGTCCCCCTGGCGAGGCGCGCCCATACTTGTTAGCAGCACTAGGAGCAGACGACGCGGGAGGCTGGTGCGCTTGTCGAGGTGGCCTCGCGCTTGGTAAAGTAATGTACAGAATGCCAAATGAACTCAAATGCCACAGCATCGTATTAAACAGAAAGGTATCTGTCTCCCGAAACGTTTTATTTGCTTCCTGGGAGGTGATTCAAGAAAGATCTCCAGAAGCATGAATCGACAGCCGTGCGGAGGACAGGGTTAATTATTGTTTCTCTATCTTGTCACATGATTCACTAATGCAGATACGCATACTTGTCACGTTAATAGAGACTTTCGTAGATCACACGGAGAGTTTTTGCGTTGATTGGGGAAGCCGTGACTTAGAGAACAGAACTGAGCTGACGCCCGAGGGGCTTCAATCCGACGCTGACGTTCTACGATAAGTCCCTAATGTAATAGCAACGATGGTTTTCCATGGCTGTCAACAAAAAGACCCGAGTATGCTGTTACTATTTTTTAAACAAGTTTAAATTTGAGCAACCCAGCTCACTTTGTTTACCTGCCAATCTTCTATTTTGAAGAATTGTTGCAGACTGGGCCGAAAACTGGAAACATCAACCGTGGAAGAGACATGAAATTATCTTTCACGGTTGATATTTCTAGTTTCTCGTTCTATTCTTGTGCAATTCATCCAAATTGTTAATATACCCAAGCTCGCCTGCGCTCTCACAGTAATTTCTACCAATTTCGTTCCACGATGCTCGCAAGGCACAAAGAATTCGGCGTGTAAGCAGCGAAAGACATGAGGGTAAATGAGGGCAGATAATCGTAGCCCGTATTGCAGCATAGTTGAAAGATTTACGCTGGCAGCTGTACTCTAGATTTTCTGGTTGTTGTATAGCTATTAAAGGATATAGTTGACCTACAACGGGCATAATTGCTTTCCAAGGAACTCCAAAACGTTAAACCTTAAGACATTCCTTGGCTGACCAAAAAGAGTGTGTTGGCAATGTTGGATGTATAAATTGAAAGCAACATAAAGAGGACGAGGACAGAGTACGTCACAAAGGCCAATAACTCAACACTCAGGACTGAAATATAAAATTAAATAAGTATTTCTTGCAGAGAGTGAAGTAATATTGACGATCCTTTCCTGGCACAAAGACTCAAGATATATCAAATTCAATTGTACCTAAACAGCAAAGAAAACAAGTAGTGACGCAAAAAATGTACTATTAGTCAACCGCAACAGGGCTCAAAATTATCATTCTGCGGTCACGTAAAAAAATAAGTTAAAGCAAAGGCGACGCTTTACGGCGCAATTGCAAGTCGATTGGATATCACTCTTTCACTAATAAAATTATAGTGGCTTACTAAGCACGTCTGGGGTGCAATTTTACCACTGACGGCAGCGGCAGATGCGCGCAAACACAGTGAATATCGCAGCGTGTATGTAAAAGTTTTTTACGTTCAACCCGCTCAAAATGCCTAGGAACAGATGAATGGTGGTCTTATTGACGTCTCGTTTAGGTTTCTTGTGAGAACTTGACCCAGTGTTGCGACGAGGCTGTGCATGCCTCGTCATTAACTCCATTCGGATGGATTGGAACAGGCACGGCATGCTACCAGCTGTCGGTAACTTCGAGTTTCTAAGAGCACTGACCTGAGTTCAAAAGCATATGCGAGAGCGCAGCTGTGTGCGAAAAGACAATTTGAACAATATTGTTTTATCTTTGTTCAAATAGCCCTGACCTTGAAGAGTGAGCGAAACCATAAAGAAAAATAGCATTTATCTTGAGGCGGATGCTACAGTCGACGCTGTCTTGCATTTACGAGACACACTTCGCACATGACAAATGTTCTTATGCCTGGATTAATTCCTCCATCCGGAGACCTGACACAGGCAACCTTTCTTTGCGGAAGGTCGCCTCCCTAAAACATTGATCACACTTTTCAGCAGACAAAATGCCTCCAACGTGGTGCTCTCCATTGCAGTGCAACTGGCAGCGCGATGGGATGAGCGAACGGCTAGTGGGGCGAATTTGTGCCACGGCGCGGCGCCACTGGTATCGCTCCAGCGCGCCCCCTGGCCCAGCCAGACGGTTGCCATTCCGGTACTCTGAAGATTTTTCTTTAGGCTGTTTGCATGCGTACGTGTTAAGGCAGCGAAAAAAACATCGACACCGCCAAACTCCCTTGCGATTTCTTCGACTTCACCCACAAACAAAGCCTAGCTAGCCGCGCCTTGTTGACTCAAAGAGTATGCCACCGACACTTTCTTCGAAGAGGACCCTTCCTGTATGAGCATCTAACCTTGTTTTCGGGATAGAGGGCCGGTTTATCCCCCGCCCTTTCCCGTCGTTCCCTTTTATCATTTTCGGAGTAGTGAAGCGGCGCTGGTGGACAGGTGGTGCGGTTTATCTGTCCAGTGCCAGCCGGCTAATGGTTTCCGCTGAGTGGCGGACTCTCCTCTCGTCACTCGCACGTCGATCGATTCTACTGGTGACATGCTCAAATAAACGCCTTATGGATTGATAACCTGTCATCATCTGCTACGTCACATTTTATTTCTTCAGTAGGTTTCCGCTTTGTTCCTTTTGGTAGTAGTAAACGTTACGGGTCGAGCTAGCGCAGGTACCCTGCCAACTCCATGGTAGAGTGTTGATTACGCAATTAGGCTCACGTCGTCTGTATCGGCATTGCTGGTGGTCAATGCACGGTGTCCAAACTTTAATTGGTTCACGCAACTGTCTTAGTGGGTGCAAATGCTGTCATTTAGATCGACCAGGGGCGAGTTTTGATGTTCTACGGGCAAGAACTTGCGGCATCGAGTGACGGGCTTTGGCACCCTGAAGAATAAACGAACTCTTACCTGAACCAAATCACCGGAGTGAGGCCCGTTAAGATTACGAGTCACTTCCTTTCGTGGCGGATTTAGGTGAGTGACGGACGTGAACATAACGTTTCTTTGTTGATTTGTGTGCGTGCAACGCTAGGACTACAGCGTCTTGGACGCCTCACCAGCGAAAGATGCCATCTTGTTCGAAAGCCACCGTCGTCACGTCGGCGTCGCGCTGTGATCGGTTGCCGTCTCGTGGTTCGCGAAAGTGGTTGGGGAAAATCGGTCCCGAAGCGGTTGGCGAAAATGCTCCCCGGCCGCTCGATCCCAGCCATTTTGCGGTTGAGAACGCGCGGATCTGCTGCGCGGTTGCAGGTCCGCTTCCAGTGTGTACGAGCGATGGCGGCGGAGGACGGGCGTGGGACCTCTACTTTAGGGTTGTCATTCGCGGTACCGTCGAATCTGTCTAGCTTCGAAGGAAAAAAATATTTTTTTCTAATCAAGACAAAAATTAAAAGAGCTTTGTTAGGTAGGATCCCTTAAGGAATGTGTTAGCATGATCCCTTGGGCTTCGCCGCACACGTCCCCTCTTGAGGCACGCCAACTTTGACCCCTTCGCTTTTCTTTTTTTTTGCTTCTTACTCATTCTTTGCTCCCTCTTTTTGGTTCGTTGTGGGTCAGTGATGGGAAGTGTCGCATAAGGTCCCTGCACCCACCGCGCTTCGTAGAGGATCCACCGATATATTTTCCTTTGTTGTTTTCCGGCTTCTGCCGTACGCAGACTCGCGTCGGCTCGCCGCCTCTTGCACCATTCCGGCCAGCCGAGCCAGGCGCTGCTTCGGCTCCTCTGCCTCCGCCTGCGCGCCTTAGCCTGCCTTGCGCGCCTTGCGCGCTTAGCAGCGGCATCTGCTGTTCGCTCCGCAGCAATGCATATTA
>JAZHYW010065791.1:0-10000 GCA_037355805.1 Ixodes ricinus
GCCTCTATATGTCTGTAATATGTCTGTATCCACCACGGTGGAAGAAATAGTACATTTAGGTGAGTGACTCTGGCCGCTCTTCCCGCGGGAGCGAGCGACCAGATCGTGTTCGGAGCTAGCATCGAGACCAGGAGTATACTCTGTTTTACTTTATGATGTACCGCAGGAAAGGCTACAAGCGCGAGCTGATAGCGTTGGTAGCCGCTCTTAAGTCACGAGAGCTTGTGCCGCCGAGATGTGCTCCAGAGCAAGGAGCTCGCGCTTGTAGCCTTTCCTGCGGTACATCATAAGGTGAAACGGAGTATAGCATCGAAACAGGAGTAGTACTCTGTTTCACCTCATGATGTACCGCAGGAAAGGCTACAAGCGCGAGCTCCTTGCTCTGGGGCACATCTCGGCGGCACAAGCTCTCGTGACTTAAGAGCGGCTGCCAACGCTATGAGCTCGCGCTTCTAGCCTTCGCTGCGGTACAACATACGGTGAAACGAAGTATAAGTGGCTCCGCACCGCCGCGGAGGGGCGAGGTGTGAGCACCGTGGTTATGAGATCTCTCCTCGGCGGCCACGGTTTCGGGGGCGTAGTTTGCTCGCCTTTTTCGCGGTGTGGTGGTGGTGTGCGGCCAGTGGCTGGCCTTATGTTTTGCTTTGGTGCTGTGTCGATCAAAGGTGCCACCATCGTGCACGAAGGTGAGCCTTAACCCGAAGAAGAAGTTATGCTATAAGGATGGGAAAGACGTGCTTCGTTCCCAACTGCAATTCGGGGTACCGGAACTGTGCAGAGCGAGTGTCCTTGTTGAAAGCTCCATCGAATGAGGCTCGCCTGGAGCAGTGGCGTCATGCAATCCCTAGGGCCGATCGCAAGTTACAACCTAGTCTCCTCATCATCTCTCTGACCAAGTGAAGACCCAGCTTCACAGTCTAATTTCTGTCGAAGACTGGGAATATGAAGATGTCTGGACAGAAAAGGCTGAAGAAACCAAGGCTGTGGACTGCATACTATATTAGGTAACTGGGATTTTAAGTGTGAAAATTAAAAAAGCTACACGCTGTCCTGCATGCCTATCCGCTTTCAGCATCGACAAAATCACTTCTGCTGAAGCAGCACTGACAAACGTGAAGAACAGAGGAAGCCTTATACACCTCAACAAGAACCTTATCCAGCTACTGAAGAAAGCGGAACAGTTCTTTGTGGAAAATGAAAGTCACCAGACTGTCTGCTGGGACACAATTCAACAGTGTTCTTGACACATGCACATTAACGTTTCCATGCGCTGACCACAAAGAAGAAACAATTGCCCAGTTGCTCCACTACTACTTCAGCATGCGAATGCGACAACTCTGCAAGCATATTACCACGAGTATGAACAAACAAGCTCAAGAAACGAAGAAATCAGTAAAGCAGCGCTCGTCTTAGTTTAGGAGCATGGGCGAGAAAACACGGGATGTATATGGATGGCGTTCTTTGGTAGATTGCAGTGAATTCGGCTTTTGTGTACATTTTAAAGCAAAAATATTTGTCAGGTATTTTTTTACAGATGAAAAGTGATTTATGTCTTATAACCGCTACTATTGTTTGACCTTTAGTCACTGTGTCATCATGTCAGCCTGTAAGTCATCATACTGTGTCATCATTTCAGTCACTATGTCATCATAAATATAATTTTTTTCTGCTCACAAGGTGTGTATGTTCCACTGTAGAAGTTTACATTGTATGTATAAACCATTTGCAATGCTATAACCTTTATGCTCATGTAAAGAATTATTTTGGCCTCACTATGTAGCATTATTAGAATTTATTCTTTTCAATAAGAAGGCAGGAGCAGGGTGGAAAAAAATCACCCGACCTCCTATAAAGTCACGCAATGTGTGTAAACAATTTACGGAACTGTTACCAAACATGCTGTATGACAAAACATGCGAGCACAACCCAGCTGTTTAATTTAAATTACTCTAAATTATTGAAGGCCCAGTAGATTATGCAGGGAAGCTTTATATTTATACGAATATTTTTGTCACGTTAAATCATCATCGGAATGTTCTCGTTTAAAGAAACAGGAACCGCACGGGGAAAAGGCAATCAGTGCCAGTGCGCCAACATAAATCCATCATTTCACTACACAGTACACAGGGACCAAGTAAAAAATGCATAATTTCCTTCACAAGCCCTCTATACAAGCTTTCACAAGCCCCTTTATACTTGGGCGCCATCTATCCCCGTGCGCGTGAAGCGCGCTCGCGCGCCGAACATAATGTGGTCGCCGGGTGAGACCGAAAGTCGTCACCTAAATGTTTTTCTTCCACCGTGGTATCCACTCCGTGCTTCAATTGAACTTACTTTTTTTGTTATTAACCCTTTCGCACAACCATTTAGGTTAAAAAACACATTTATTTAATCATTGTTTATTAAAAAATATGTACGAAACCTATCGCAAGTACATAAGGCAAGCTTCACATAAATGAACTTTGCTTTTTTCTCCCATTTTGACAAGAAAGATTGCAGACCATGAGGAATCAGACCCTTTAACTAAAAGTGGCAAGTTTCGATTTAGAACAACTCTCTAAGTTTAGTTTTTGTCTAACACTTATTCTCGTCGTTAGAAAAGAACAGCATTCATCACGTTTGAAATCGCCCCACGAAAGTCGACTGATTCGGTCGAACCGTGCAGCCGCGCTATTGAGTGCATAAAAGAATACGTGAGCCAGTTTTAACATACACAGCTACTGGCATTTAGACAGCCTAATGGGTTTCGAACGCATCGGTCATACGAAGAATCAGAGCTTGCCTTCGATTTTCAGGGCTGTCGAGATGCTAGCGGAAGTTCTGTGTGTGTGCCGCACGCAACGCTTAAACATTCAAAACCCCGCGCTTGCACGCTAGTATCCAGCACCGACAGCGCTAGGAGTGAACTGCATTCAACGCGACTGTACACCATCGACCAACGAAACCCAAACAAAAGTTTGAAGGAAAAATCCTAACTATAGAAGTATTGATTCGCACAATAATGTTTTAGTCTAGACCCTTTTACCACCGAGAATTCGATCGAGTCTTGAAGTCCCATCGGTGCGTCTTAGCGTCTGGAAACTGCCAGAGATAATCAAATTTCTTTGGCAGTTCTGTTATACGATAGCGAGAAACCCATTTCTTCATTCGCAGTTTGTTGTATATGTTACGCTTTTTTTATTATTTGGTAACAACTGTGTAATGTCGCGGAACGTGTGTCGTTGTGAGCTCCCTACTTAACTTTGCTGCGTTTACACTCGGAGGCTAAAGGAGATAAAGTTTGGGTATCGTTGCACAGTTCTCTCACTTCGGTGTTTTTGAGCCCAAGGAGATTACTGTAAAACACTCAATGTTCGCGAGCCCTTAATTTTCGCTCATTTCGCGAATCACAAAATTCGCAAAATTTAAGGGCACCGAAAATTTAGATCCTAAAGTGTTTCAATGCAGGCGTCTGAAATTCATGAAGTTTAGTGGTCGCGATTATGTCCTCTGTGACCGATTCGCGAAAAAAAAAAAGGACCGCGAATATATAGGGTTTTGCAGTATATTCTACTCGAATACTGAAAGACTCCGAACGGCGCAGAGTCAACGTCAATTTGAGTTTCGCATGCCACTGTCAAAACAGCGAAGTATATTAAGAGAACATGGAGACTCGTGGACTTTACATTTGTATACGAGCAACCACTTGCACATCCAAATTACACTTCGAAAACCTATTTGAGCGTCCAGGTAAGAAAACCGGCATCGAAAGTTCCGTATGTGAACCTGTTCAGTGGAGGTCTCGTGAATATTCGTCCATCTGCCCAAAATATTCGGTTGCCTGGGCCCAAAACTATTGAGTAAGCACTCGTTTTACTCGAGATGGGAGTCTGACAAAATGGTTGCAGTAAGAAGGTAGGCGTAATGTACCTCTCATCATTTACGCACCCAGGGTGAGCGTAGTATAGTGTAATTTTATAACACCCACTAAACCTTCTTGAAGTGCGTGACGAATGTCTTTGATTCTAGGCGAACTTTTGCAGCTTCATCGCACCAAGTCGTAACTTGGAAAATTATGAATGGCGTTCACGAGATGTGACCATTTCGGTGTGATGTGCGGATGGATGATGGGCATGAAGTTTCACTCGCTCATTGTTTCTGGGCACATCGCACTTTGAGGATCTAATCGTATTACGAGGTGCGCGTCATTCGTTGGAATCCCAGTATCTTTCAGCCGTGATTGGCTATCTCTGGGTGCTCTAAAAAAATTAATTCAAAACCTTTTTTTAAGGTTCATGACAGATTAGAAAACGCAGGTTGCGACTTATTATATCCATGCTCCTTGCTTCGTCATTCAATCTTCTTCGACGTTGGTAATCGGAGAGTGACGCATCCTCATTTGCTGCGATGTAATAGTCAGGTGCTAGAGGACTTGCCATATTCTGGTTTTCTTAAGCTGTCAGTGACTACACAGTCACTGACAACTTAAGAAAGGTAGGGCGTGGCATCTCCCGATCATATTCACATTGCTTCGCACGGCAGCCCGTGAAATTGCGCCATTAGCCAGTGAGAATGCAGAAGAATGATTCACGAAGCACGAAGCGTGAACGTTTCTTAAGAAACTCGTCTCTTTGTGTCAGTGACTCTAAAAAAGTTGCGTCACCGCGGTGTTGTCTAAAAACAGGCTGATCCGTGAATGCGCAAGCGCAGAGCAAATGTGTCCCTGCGCTTGACCAATCTCCTGGCGCCTCGAGATATAGGACCCCTATATCATGCCACCACTTTCTTAAAATCAGTTTTTTATTCGATCATAATTCAAATGTTTTCTACAAAAATGAATTTTAATTAAATATGATAAAAAATTTAGTTAATAAAAGTACCTACCTGCGTTGTTACTAATGTAACTGCTTGAGCAAAGAATAGCGGATATAAAAAAGAAGACGCCTTCCTCCAATCGTTCTCGTGTACAGATCCGGAGCTTCAATCACATTTTGTTTTTAGCTTTTGTTTAACTCAATTCTACTCCTGCGGCGGTGGTTTTTCTTATTTTGTTATACCGCCTGTTCAACTGTCCATTCGTCGATCGTTCTCCACCCGCGTTCCTCGTTTAACTTTTATCTCTTTTTATTTTATTTTTACACCAAAATACGAGATTTGAAAACATGTACTGTTCTGACCAGCGCTTATCTCTCTGCCTTTGAACGATCGTCGATGGACAATAAATGTGGCTCGGCGACAGCGGGAAGAGGGCATCGGGGTTCGCATGAATAATTGATAGCGAGTCCGACCACCGGCGTCGCAGTCGCCGGGGTTGCGTTTCTCCACTCCACGTTGCAGCCTGAGCCCTGTAACACCTTAGCGACACGCCACCCGTACGGGTATGCCACGCAAGACATCGCACTTCCCGTCGTTTTTATGCTTTATCCTTTTTGCTGGGGGAGGGAGCAGCATAAGAACTATGCGACAATAGACCTTTTTGCCGAATTACCCTAGCATCAAAAAAAATGCCGGGAACGTAGGTACATGCGCTGCGCGTGCTGGCGTTTTCAGCTCCAACTGTTCATAAGCAAAAATCTAAAACAAATGGCATTTCGCACGCCGGCTCCCGGACGCTTTAATCTGGTTATTTACTTCGAATATTTTCCATGGGAAAGGCGAGCACGTGCAGCGCCTGTACCTACGTTTCCAACATTCTCTTTGATGCTTGCGTAATCGGCGAAAGGTCTATTGACCGGTTTTGCTCGAATTCTCGCGCTTAGATTGACGTCGGTATGAACGTTCTAGAATCCAGCATGCTGACCTTCGAGAACGCCTAAGGGCCGGTTGCACCAACGCCGCTTAGCGAAAAGCGGAGCTTAGCCGGGAACCTAAGCTAAGTTTCGGTTTCGTTCGGTTGCACCAAAATCGCTTATCGCTAAACCTAGCACTAAACTACGCTTATCTTGAGCGCTCAACACTGGGCGCTTTTCTTTTGCTTGTTTCTTAATCCTGGATTATAAACATGGCGGCAGGTTTGTGGCGGTCGACGCGGTGGACGAAATTGGTTGTACAAAGTGTTTTAGGCCACAACAGCGTGAGAGTCTCGACAGAATGGCCTTCGATTGTGACAAGGATGCGAAATATTGTCTTGTGAAGTGTTTATCGACCCCTGTTTTCAAGCTGGCTCTCAACTCTCGGTGCGTGTTAGCCCTAACCGAGATCCGCACGGAGCTGTGGGGCTCACGTCTGTCTTCCCGTTGGTTTTTCTGTCAACGAGCTTGTTCGTATGTACTTACTGATTTCCGCGTAACTGTGACGTATCGCTATTTAACACCTTGCTAATTTCTGCTTGCAAAGCCTATCCTTTAATCCGATCGGTGCGTTGAATAGTGGCCGTACATGATCTCGGCCATCAGCTGATTGTCGACATTTCTGTCGTTTGCATCAGACTGCGGTGCATTTAAATAAAATAAAATAGCGAAAATTCAATTTCTTTAGTTTTTTTTTAGTTTTGAGACAACCTTCAGTGAATTTTCCTTGTCTCGCGAGTAGAATCTCTTCAGAAAACTGCGTTCTATAACCGCAACTTTTCTGGTGATCGTGCTTTTTAAAAATGTTTTGCTTTATATCTTTTTTTCGTGGCGACGACAAATCGTAACGACTTGCGAGATTCGTTCAGCGCTGTATTGGGGCAGGCTGGGGCAGGTGATGCGAAGAGGCGACCGTTCTCGTCGGCACGATGTGATGTACTAGTGGGAGTTTTCGTACTTCGAAGTCTGCCGCCGTCTATTTGTATGAACTCAAGATCTGCCTATTATCACTCGCGAACAAGCTTCTGGTTCTCTATCAGCAGGAATAAAAAAATATGGTTCTGGACGACCTTTGCGTGTTCAATAATTGACAGTTCGTATGATCATCAAGGGATCTACCAGTAGTATCGCTTTGATGTATTTATAGTTATACCTTCTTTCTTTGTCACTAAAGCAAAATATACGTAGTTCCATTACCAAAGGGTTTGACACAATCAGTTCAACGACGGTACAGTGCAGTTCTGTCACCTTGCTGATAGCAACGAGTACGGTCGATGCAAGCTCTCGACGACTTCTATTCGACGATTTCCGGGCATTTTCGCAGCTGCCGTGGCGAGTTCGTCACTGTTTTGAACTTCATCGGTCTCAGGCATGACTTGATTTCAGTAGTCATCTTACCTGCCTACTTATTCTCGATGATGTTTTGTCTTCAGCGATGTAGCGAGTAGAGAGTCCTTCTCGCGTTCGGTGAGATTTGGGGCCCCTGATGGCTCCGTTATCTCAAAATGTGAGCACGAAAACTTCTGTCACTGTCAAACTGTTCTGTTATCAACCGATATTAAACACACAATCACAGATGTAAAGACCATTCGTGTTTATTTAAAGCGTTGACTCCTGTTTTTGAAAGTTAAGCGAAAAAATGATTGAATTTGGAGACCTTTAATTCGTTACTCACCAGTGTTGCAGCACTGCCGCTTCGGTTTCAGCGTCGAGGCCTGCCAAAATTCCTCTTTATCCCACAATACCGATTTGTTAGCGACACAGGTTGTTTTAAGCATACACATGATGCCGGTAGCCTTTAGCACAGCAGCACCTCGATATGTTTTTGTTTTGTAGACATTTGCATCGCATAAACTTACGAAATGTAGAAGTCGACATTCGTAAAACTGGTCCCCCTCCTCCCTCTTTTCCGCACCTCTACATTGGTTGAGTGAACCAGGGGAACTGAACTAAATGAAGGCAAGCAGCCCATTAACTAAACTAAAATCGCCTGCTCGTTTTCGTGATGTGAAAGGAACGCCACCCACTGTACAATCCATGATCTAGCAGCGGCACTGGCAGCAGAAGTCATGTGTGTAGCTGGCGGTGAGGAAGAAGCGCGAGCCAGCGAGTACTGTATACCTGCAGGCTGGTAGCACGCACATGATGATAGTAAGTCGTGGTGAATTCGATGGCGCTCTTCGAAGCCTTCAAGGCAGCAAAATGTCTGAGTAGCTGTGCCACTTCGCTTCCCTTTGTTCGATGTAGAACTAAGAAAACGAGAAAACGTTGCTGACTTAGATCTTGATAACAAAAAAAATCTTCCACGTTTTACATCAGAGCTAGTAAGTTCTGTTTCCCTTTTTCCCTAAGCTGCCATGCTTTCCCCGACGAATATGGGAAATTTCCCACAATTCGGCAAGCAGTGGTTACTCACCGAAGATATACAGCGAAAAGCAGACGCCAGCAACTCCTCTTGCGGCAGTTTTTTTTTTGTGTTCACATCACGTGATTTTTTTCCGCCAATCGTATTCATCTCTCTGAGCGTTCCCTAGTTCGCTCTGTTTGTCCCCACATTCCCTAGGCAAATCCAGCGTTTAGCTAGGGGCGCGTCTGTAAAGCCAGGTTAACGTTGGTGCAACCGGAATTTAAACCCGTGCTTATCCGAGCTCGGCTTAGGGCGCTGAGCCTACTTAGGAAAGAGCCGCTTTGGGTTAAGGTAAGCGACGTTGGTGCAACCGGCCCTAAGACTTCAAAGCAGGGACTCAAACCGTAACCGTAACCGAAACCGAAAACCGTTTAGGAACGAAATTTTTTCAGTAACCGTAACCGGAACGAAACCGTTATTCGAAATTTATAAAAACCGTAACCGTAACCGTAACCGTAAATTATTTACCGGTAACCGGTTTTAACCGATATTAACCGAAAAATAAAAAGATTAGTTTTTCTCAAGTATGACCCGGAGGAGGGATCTTGAGATGTCGTGCCATTTGACAGAGTTACTGTCAGCGAGTGGTGCATCTGGTAATACATTTCCGTTGAAGCTATCTTTAGGATTAATAATACTAGTTGAAATCAGTGGTCGAGCTTGTAATAAAAAAATTCTCTATCTCTAGATCTTCCACACTCCTACATCGCTACATGTATTCAGTACGTGTCGCCTTCAGGGTATTAACTAATAAGTTAGAATTCTCAGATGTCCATCCAACTCGGTTCTATCAAAACCACCGATGTTCCTAACATGCAGTAGCCAGTATGAAGAAACGAGGTAAATTGACCATCATGCAGGGCTGGCGGAAAAGAAAACCTCATGTATATATATATATATATATACAGGGTGTTTCACGAAATGTGGACAAACTGGATATTGCGAAAACTACGCCTCGCAACAAAAAAGGCTCGTGTCGTTTTGGTCCTTGGCCAGGGGCCTATTTAGGAAAATTATTAATGTCCGGGATAATTAGGTTGTTAATTATTTTTACGTAATTAACTTTTTTAATATTGTGTTTAAGGGCATGGTTTCAATTAGAAAATTGCTCAGCATCATCAAAAAACACTAAATCAACAAATTGCAGAATGATAGAAGGCACGCGAAGCACTTTACGGCTTTCTGAGAAACCGCACAAATTCGACGGGTTTTAAGTTTCGGTTTGCTATCGGAGCGCATCTCGGCCCCGGCGGCACCGCGCCCCGTGGAGAAACAGTACAACCAACCTCTGGTGCGCTGTCATCGCGCGACGCAGCAGAGGCTGGTTGCACTATCTCTCCACGGGGCGCGGAGCCGCTGGGGCCGAGATGCGCTCCGATAGCAAACCGAAACTTAAAAACCCGTCGAATTTGTGCGGTTTTTCAGAAAGCCGTAAAACGCTGCGCGTGCCTTCTATCGTTCTGCAATTTGTTGATTTAGTGTTTTTTGATGATGCTGAGCACTTTTTTAATTGAAACCATGCCTTTAAACCCAATATTAAAAAGTTAATTACGCAAAAGTAATTAACAACCTAATTATCCCGGACTTTAATAATTTTCCTAAATAGGCCTCTGGCCCAGGACCAAAACGACACAAGTCTTTTTTGTTGCAATGCGTAGTTTTTGCAATATCGAATTTGTCCACATTTTGTGAAGTATTATACATATATATATATATATATATATATATATATATATATATATATATATATATATATATATATATATATATATATATATATATATATATATATGCATGCACGGGCTGAGAGCGGCGGAAGGTACGA
>JAZHYW010065792.1:0-14293 GCA_037355805.1 Ixodes ricinus
GGGGCCCCTCATGCGACCAAAGCAGGGCGGAAGGCACGGAGCGCGTGCTGGAGGACGGGCGTTCAAAGGGCACGCCCTGCCGTTCTCATTCTGGCAGACTGTAGGTCGTTTCTAGACTGGCCAGGTTTGGAGTCGGTCGACAGAAGCGCGAAGAAATTACGCGTCCGACTTTGTTGCATCAACAGGAACCTCGTGGCATTAGGTTTCTACACACGAGAAAAGGTCGTTTCTTATTTTTAAGCTGACTGGTAGATTTCTCGTCTTCGGAAGGAAGGATAGTTAACGGTATAAAACAACCAAAATGGGGTGCCTGGGGGCTCAGTGCTTAAGGTTTTTTTGACAAGAGAACTAATTACCCTGTTGATTGTATCTACGATTAGTCACACAAATAATAGCTAAAAAAGAAAACAACAACAACAACAACGAGCGAGCTGAATACAGTTTTTATTGTGAAAAAGCTTGAGACTGAAGAGACACAAAAGTGAACGCAACATATACAAAATCTCGCACATATCTAAAGTGTTTTGCAAATCACGCTTTAAACAGCGTGGCGTCCACTATCCTTAAGATCAAATCGTCGCATGAGTTTGTAAAAATAATAATAATAATATGAATGGTTAACACTTTATAGTTTACCGTTCGGCCATTCCTACATCATATATATGTTTTTTATCGGAGAAGAAGTATTCTGCAACAACCTGTATTCCGGCATCGGTTCATCTGTAAACAAGAAAGAAATAAAGGCGCCTCGTTGCTTCTCGGAGCAGCAAATCCACGAGTACGTTCCTAAATATATGTGTGTGCTCAATGACAACGTCGACGGTGGTAACAAAGGAAAGCCAGTTAAATTATTCCGTCTTAAGCCAGGCTAAACGTATGGACATGAAAGTCAACATATAATTTTGATCCCGGTCTAATAGGCCGCACCTGCGCAGATCTGGAACACAATTTCCACAATCTAGTTAACTCATAACGTCTTCCGAGCCTGCAGTGCGATCTCCCTAATCAGGTATACATAACAAGAACAACACATAAAAGCTGAGATACAAAAACAAAAAGAGGAAATTAGGCCACTATACTTGGGCCATACCTGGAATACATTTTTAGGTCGCTAAATCTTGGTCAAATCGTTTACATACCAAGACTCGCGCCGCGACCTTCGACGTCATGATCACCCGATCAATCGCGCCCAGCCAATCAGAGTGTGGCACCACCCACGAGAAAAGTCCTGTTGCGCAGGTGACACTAGATTTAATGGCTATCAAACTTCGACACGTCCGAACTCAACGAATTTCCCTAAATTTTGGCGGGCGAAGCATCACCCGCCAAATTTTGCTGTCATTAAAGTCACATGAGAGCTTAATAAACGTGGGGGGGGGGGCGGGAGTGGCGTGGCGTGTACTGGCGCATCATATAGCTCCGGAGCCAATAGGCTTACGGTATCGACCGACATAAGCGTCGAAGGACGAAACCCAAAGCAAGAAGCGTGAAACGTCTGCGAGTACGGCCTTTGGGTGCCGCTATTTTGCTGCTGATGTGAATAGATCGTCTGCTGGTCAAGCGCTGCTGAGGCTGTGGGTACGTATCTGCAATGCTTGACTATCAGACGATCTACCCACACAATCAGCAAGATGGCGGCGCCCAGAGGCCGTGCCTGCAAACGTCTATACAGTGACTATATATATCTATAGTCGACGCTGAAGACGTCACTCTGATGACGTCACTTCCCTATCGCTTTTTTTATGTCGTCCTTTTCCTATACATAGCCGGCCCAATATAACGAATTCCGCGTTATAGGGAAGAAAACAAAAGCCGATCCAGACGCCGCACTCAAACGTGGCGGCGTCCTGTCTTCGCGCTTCGCTGCGTCGCGACTCCAAGCGCGCCGGGCGGCCGTGCTCCAACAAATCGCATCGGTTCTTTCCTGGCGTCGCCCCATCGCAAACAACGCCGGCAGCTGCGGAAACGCCGGGAGAACGAGTCGGTGGGCAGAAGAAACCAGCTCACCACCAGAAGGAACTCTGTTCTTCGCCGGCTTCCGCGGGTTTACAGATTGATTGTGACGTGCTTGACCGAGCACGGAAATGAAAGAAATGAAAATATTGGAAGTGCGGCTTATACACGGCACCACGAAACACTCATTCAAGAAGGTCTTCCGCCCGATGTTTTCCTACCCAGGTCTTTACAAAAGGAGTCGGGAAGCATCAATAACGGAGCTCGACGGATTGTCGCTACTCATCGTATAGTGGTTCTGGTTGAGCTAGACGCTGTTGCTGCAACACAACGGCCACCACCACCACGTCGCAAGCACACAAAGCATTTGCAGAGGTAGTGGGGAGAGTCGTCGAGTTTCTGTGCAGGATGCGAAGCCAGTTAATTGACTAGGCTTCTTTCGGACATTCAAGGTGTATGTTTATACGTCGGGGTTATTTCGGGATCAGGGAGAATGACGTGGGTACCCAGAGCATGAGCAATACTAACGGCCGGAAAAATGTAAGGAGGAAGGGGAGTTGGTAAGTTTAATCTGGCGGGAACGAACCTATAAATGATTTTGATAGTAGCGAGCAAGAAGACAAAGCGCGGCCACAGATGTGAAGATGAGTCCTTTGTTGTAAGATGTTTGTTTGGTGTTTACCGTATTTGCCCGAGTAATAGCCTTGTTGTGAACAAGGCAATTGCGTCTACTTTCCTGCAGAGCACACATACAACCACCCATCGCGTTGTGCGTAAAATAAGAAATAAAAAAACGCAGCGAATAACATGGTCGAGAACACGATTTTTCGTAAAATTAGCTTCAAAGCATATCGCAATTTCGCGTGAAGACGTTATCTCTCTGTCCCGCAAATCGCTGCCATTTTTGTGCCGATCGCGGTGATTCGCTATCGCCGTCCTCCACGGGAAAGCAGGCCCACAGGCTTTGCTCATAAGAAGTGCTTTTATTACTTGAGCAAACACTGTAGTTTCTTATGATGATTCAGGCGTATTTTTATACTACACTGTATTTATTTTTCATCGCGCACAAGATGCCTCTACGACGCAGTTGTAGGTACGTCAAAATGTGGCTAGCTGAAATAGCGAATACTGTTATCTTAAAGGGAGACTCAAGCGGTTTTTGGGGAAGCTACTTTTTGGTGCGATGGCGTTAAGGACGTGTCAGTGAATGAGTATCTTCAGTTTTAAAAGGCAGAACCGCCTATTAATCACGCAGGAATAAAATACGTGCGGACTCTTTCCTGTACTTGCGAGGACCAATGAAATTATCGTATTTTTGAAAATTTTGGCGGCCTTTGTAAAGTTTCGCTAAAGAAACAATTTTCAGTTTATTTAAATATGTTGTGCATGATAATTTCACAAGACGTAAAATAGTTCTAGTTTAGAATACGCGATACTGCAATTATCGTTTCACAAACAAGGGACTACGTTTTCTCCTTGCCGTCCTCCGCGGGGGTGAATTTCCCGTTCCCCCGGGATGCGCGGAAGCGCACGTATCTGCGCGCACATGGCGTCGGTGTTGATCATCGACGTGGACGGCGTGGTGAAAGCTCATCGTTCCGCGTAAAAGCGCTATCCTTGACTGTGAATTTTCGTCGTGTGTCGTTATGATAACCCAGCACGTACTAGAAGGGAAGACCCACCTACTCGTGCGGCGATGCCGTGGCGGCACTCTCAAGACAGCAGAAACGCCCGTGCCGTCGTGTTTGTTTACTTCGACTACAGTGGTGCTTTCTAAGCATTTGTGTCCTCGAACATCGCCCGGATTTCTTATTTGGCGCATTTCATGCGTGTGCTCAAGTTCAAGGTATTACTGGCGCGTACCGTATAAAGGACGCGAAGTTTCACGCGTTTTCATCACCGGAGAAAAGTTATTAGTGTTAGCAATCCTGAACGCTCGCAACGTCTATCTGATCACGAAATCATATTTCTACGTTGCTATATCGCTGCTAAGATTACATTGTCTTTTATAATCGTAGAAAATGCGTGTGGCGATATTTGTACTATTGCAATGTCGTGTATAGAGTCGTGATCGTCCAAGACGGCGTACGGCATCTTTTTATTTTCTTTTTTTCATCCACTGTACCCTGCAAGCCTATCAAGAAAAATCAATAATAAAGCTTTAGGCTATAGAAAACTGTCTGTCTCTATTCTGTTACGGCATTGAGTAGCAGTGCGTCCCCTTTTAGAGGGGCCGCTGTGCTTGTAGTAATTTCAGGTGTGTACGCGCGGCGCAGAGCTGTCGTTCCGGTCGCTCCGGTTGCAACGGACGCAGTCGTAGGTACGCGCTCGTTGCACATGTCTGAACCAGCCTTCCCCCGTCCTCCCGAGGCGAAAGTCAACGTGGCGACATCGTTTGACATCACGTAACAGAGGTAACGCTGCGATGTCAAACGTTGGTTTGGTTACGACTTGCCCCAACCTCAAATCGAAGAATGCCCGAAAAGGTCTGCGTTTCATCGTCCTCGGAACCCGAACAGGACTCCGAAGCGCTGCTATCGTCCACATCGCACGTCGGAGTGGCGTCATAGGAAATCATCCCCAGGTCGGCTGTCCGCCGAAGAATTTCAACCTCCAACGGCATCAGGTCCTCGAGCGTAGAGAACGCCGCCATGATCGAAGCTCGAATGACAAAGAGGTTCGGCCGATGCGGCTACCTCGGGATCACTGCGCGACGGAACGTCGTCCAACGCCATTGGCCCGAGATACTTTTGATAAGCGTGCGAGGACCAATGAGAGTGGTTTCGTTTTCGGATGGATCCGAGGTTTGGCGGCCTTCAATTACATTTTATTAAAGAAATAATCACCGTATGACTATACTATTTGGTTTTTAGGGATACTTGGGGCGTCTAAATTCAGCTGTCATCATCAAAACACGAACTCAAAAACCACTTGAGTGTCCCTTTAACAAAGAGAGGCATGTTTTCCTTTTTTGAACCTTCCGCTTTGTGAATCAGATACGTGATAAGTGGTAATCAAGTCTTCTAATTTCGAATGGACAAGTTCAGCGTATGCTTTGATTTATGTTTAATGGAGATTAAACTCGTAAATCTATGCCACTTTCTCTGCAGTAGGACGTGTTACAAGTGTGCTTTTAAGAAAGCATCTAACAAGAACGTTTGTGCCAAAGGGTCTTAACACTGCCCACAAACGAAGAGTTATCGAACCTCTCAAACGCTCTGCGCTAAAGTGAGACCTCTTCCTGTGGCCCGCAGGCAATTAAACTTGTATAGGGGCTGACATCGGCAAAGTGCAAGCATGATCACCTGCAGATGAGGTATTCTCAACAAAGTATCTTTCTAGCACGCTTGTCTCCACTTACGCGACCCAACTGACCAGAGTGTGTTGGTTATTTTAAAAAGAGCAAAAGGGGGAAAAGAAAGAAACTTCCTGTCTTCATTTCTTTTTGTTGACTTTTGTTTGTTTTTTTATTCCTGAGGGCAGTGGATACTGCTCACTACTACCGCTACGAAGTGATACTTAACGGTATAGATTGTTTGATTATAACTAAGCCACCCTATCGCGGTGTCTCAAAAAGCTGCTTGCTTCTCGAGGAGTGTCTCGAGAAGCTGTATGGGGTCCGCAGACAGCCCGTGGAGTCATTCATAGAAAAATCAGATATAATGAAAATGCTGCGAAACATAGCCGATATATTGGTTTCTTTTTTAAACGTACTATAGGAATAACATTCTAATTATTTTAGAGACCTGAAGCGCACTCCTAAGACATCCTTTCTTACTTCAAAATCTTCGACACCTCGCTCGTAAACGGTTACCGGTATACACTCTGAGCTTCAACAAGCAGAAAAAAAGAGAAGTCCTCCAGTTCCTGAACAGGCTCCTCGCTAACAAAAAGCCCGCATGCAGGGTCGCTTCGTTTATGCAGGTTCGGTGAAACGAACAGTACCCAGTTCGGCGGCAAGTCTGGCCTCCATTCAACGCCGGTTCTATTCTTCGTTTACATGCGTTTAAATTGAACATACAACAAACAAGGCCGGGTACAGTTTCGGAAAGAATGTACGACGACATCCTAGATAAACTAAATAAACGAGGTCGAGCGAAAGTCTCCAGTTCAATTAAGTCCGACAACCGTCTCATCCCAAGTTTATAAAACTCGGCACCGTGTCGCGTTTTCTGGTTACCACTTTCCGAACGTCGGAAGTCAATTAGCCTTCGGTGCTATACTCCTGCTCTGGTAGCCGGTTAATTAACTATCGAGCACTCCCACCTCGACAGTTGGTTGCTATTCCACGCCAGCGCCAATAAACTCGGGTTCTTCGCCTTCTTTCTTTGTTGTTTCTTTTTCTTCAACCGCTCGAGAAGCTCAGGAGCGGGTTTTGGTGATAGCACGTGCCGCGCATACCCCGAAGTCGGCCTCGCCGAGTTTCTAGAAGACAACAAATCCGTTCCTCGTTTGGCTAGCACGCGTATAGGTCGGCGCGGTATTGCACTCGGGCGCAACTTTCCGGGGCTCTTCAGAAGTACAACGAAGTGCGCCCGCGTATAACTTTGATCGGCGTCCGAGGCAGAGGGCTCCCATATACTCCGTTTTAGATTAAGTCAGACCGCAGCCAACGGTTGGGACCTTTGCAAAGTTCTGCGCGCTGCCATCTTGTCTGCTTGGCTGTGGACCGCCATCTGAGCATGCGGTGCTGTTTCTCTGCTGTGCGGTACATCGGACACTGCGCATGCATCCACAGCTTAGTGAATCGGCATTTTCCTCCCGAGTGATAAGCAATGGAAAGGTCTATACACGAACCCTACTCTGTTACGTCACGGCGCGGTGGTGGCGCGTCGAGCGCACTTCCGGTCTGGGGCTGTGGGAGAAGCCATCATGCGAGACGTGCATTCCTGCGTTGTCTTGAAAGAAACGAGACAAAAACCCGCCTTCTCGACAAAACGCCGCGACCGGGGCTGTAACAAAAGAGTCGAAAGAGGTTTGAAGGTCAGTTTTCAAGTGCTCGGTTCGTTCGAGAACGTGGATATGTGCCGTGAAAAGGGAAAGCCAAACGCCGTCGGACCACGATTGCCTGGGCGGGAAGCCCTTTGGGTTGAATTGACGGATGCTTGTGGTCACCAGAATTATTTGTTTTGTTCCAACATGAACGCGGGAAACTGTCAAGTTGTACGGACCACCTGCGGACTACGTTCAGTGCGTCTTCAAGTTCAAACGGCCACTTGACCGTTTCAACTGTCGTTTGCTCTTTCAAACGTTTCTGCTTGTCGTCTGCTATTTCAGACGACACCGGCCCATAGACCAAACGTTAACCCAGTAATTGCGATAAAAAAGAACTGCAAGGCTCGAACCACTTTTAAGTTTGAAGGTTGGTTGGGGTAGCCGGCTTGATGTAAACGGTAGACAGAAGGATATGTTGACCAGTTTTACCAGTGGCCATCAACGACTTGTTATTCTTGATTCACTTGGTCCGATTCTGCTTGCGATTTTCAGTATCGACGTCGACCATCTCAGCTGCGGTTTACGCTTTTGCAGCCCGAGCGACGACATGACTGAAAATTTCGAGTGGAATCTCATTATGCAAATCAGGCTTTTGCGTCCATTCTCCGGCGTCCCTGCGGAATGATTCACCGCTAATCAAATTATTTACGCGAAATTTCGCGGTGTAACGAGTCTCGGTAATTTCGCTGAGGCCGATCAAGTAGTCAGACAATGCCAGGAAAAACATAGAATAAACAATTCCAACGCCAAAAAGAGCACGGGGACTCATACCGATGCCGGCAACATCGCATTTCAATGGTTTGTTTATGGGCGACGGCGAGCTTCTTGCCCACACCCCATCGCTCATGCGCGGCGCCCGTTGCGTCCGCTAGGGGCGCTTCGGTTTGTTTGTAAACATTAGTTGGTGTATACGACGACCCGATGGGGTCCATCAAGCTGTGTTGCCGAGTTGCCTGTCCGGAGTTGGAATGATTCCGAAATGATTCCGCATTTTTGGCATGGCGGCAACGGCGGCAACGTTGAGGGGAATGCAATGGGAATGGAATTAGGTGCCTTTTGCCCGGAATGGAATGGGAATGGAATGGGCGCGGTTCTTTATATTTTTTATTGTTTTTTTTGTGTGTGTGTGGGAGGGGGGGGGTTACGTTCAGCGGTACCGAGCCAGTCAGCGAGTCGGTTGTTCAGAAATAAAATGAATACAAAATAACAAGCGTCAAAGCAAAGAGCAGAGGGGGAGGGGGGGGTAGCGCCTCTCACCGACGCGCTGGCTGCTGGCGACGGGCTTCACTGGTGTTACCCGAGAGAAAACAAGAAACCAAGCACCAAGCAAAAGAAACGAAGGGTGCGGCATAGAAAGAAACCGCCATGCACGGCTCCTCATCGTCCTCCTTGCCTTGCTCTTTTTTTTTTTTTTGCGAAGGCTTGGGAAAGCACACGCGCGCAAAGATTGAGATCTAGGAGCGGAGGTGAGTCAGAACTCGCAGAGCTCTGATAACTCGTTGACTCACGCGCCTCCGACATATGATCAGTTAATGTTTTCTTATAGTTCAAGGAGCGTTGTTTTGCAGGTGGCCAAACCTGCTGCCTTCCACGTTCATTCCCACGCACTCCTTTGAAGGGCGAAATCTGGGTTTGCTTCGGCATTAAAACAAAGCGAGATTCACTTCTCTCTTCTCTTGCGCTTTGCTTCGACGCTTGTTTCTTTATACTGCATTTTTACGTGTAAGTCCGGCTCTTGCTTGGTCTTTGTTCCGATGATTGTTTTCTGTGTTAAATGTTTTACATTCAAGTGGGTTAGGGTTACAAGCAAGCTTGCGGATTCCCGCTCATTTCCTTTGACTTTTGTTTCTGCATACTTTGTTTCACCTGGCGAAGGACCGCTGCGGGCGCTACGAGTGTCCGCAGGCAATCCAGCACCGTGAGCTTAGTAAAATCAATGCTTTTTTGAGGCATTTAGCATTTTTTTTGCAATTGTCTATGCGTTTGATAATGTCACGCTTTCAGCAGATTATGCCGGCAACACAACAAGTTTGGCGGTATCGTCTTTCAGCAATACATTTCCTATCTGTATTTCTGTATCGCAATACATTTGTTCACCAGTATCTCTATTCCTGTATCAAATACATCTGGAATGTTGCTTTTTATCGCGATACAATCAGGTTGAAATGTGTCTCCTTACACTTCTTGATAAATACCCCCCCCCCCCCCGAAAAGCAATATAAAAAATCCGAACGTCTTTTTATTTTTAATTTTTTTTATTTTTGAGGGAATTAGGGTCAAGGAGATGTTGGTGCATTGTTACTATGCTGAGCAAGGTTCCTTTCGATTTTCTAAATTAATTTTCTCTTCTGAGAAATGTTACATAGTCGGGACGCGAAACAAGTAGCCTGCCAGGAGTTGAGTCGGAGCATCTTTTACCGCATGTCCCTTGCTAAGGATTTCATGAGTCATTGTTTACTGGCATCCAATGCCCGCTGCTAGTTAGAGCCTTGAGAAACAGGAAATCAAAGAGAGTGTTGCTTGGCCTGTGGCCTAGTAGCTGAGTCACAGTCCGTTGCAACACGAGTCTGGCGGCGGTGGTTGACTTGAACTAGTAGGATGACTGACGCAGAGAAATTCAACACATATTCGAATGCGTCTGCGTCTGTAATATTGCACTGCTCAAGGGTACGTCATCAGTCGACGTGAACGTGCCCCGCTGCTCTGGTGATCCGATAACCAGAAAGGAGGCCAGACGTTTCCTCACTGTACCGCACCAGACTTCGTACGCCTGCGACTCGTCTCGAGTGCGCTGTTTCTCGGAGAGCTTGCACCTGTGGCGGCCATCTCAGGTCGCAATCCACGAGGTCTCTGTTTAGATGATGCTAGGCGAACACTGGAGGACTGCCGTTCATGCGTTGCGAGGCGGAGGAGTCGCAGGAAGGACTGTCACAACAGGGATGCAACCGTATCGATTTTTCAACCGTAACAGAAGATGAGACATCTGCTCCAGGATGCTTCAGGTGGTCCACTATTCTCGAAAATTCCAAATGCAGCTGCCTGCATGATCTTCAACGAGGTGACCTACAACGAATGTACGTATTGTCCTTTCATACAGCAGTGTGGGTAAAGTTTCATGTTCAAGGCAACACCTACATATACAATAATACTAGTTCATTGCACCGTGATGTCATGTGGTCAGTGTTGACAGGGCGCGCCCTTATTGGACAGGGAGTGGTGATGTTATGACGGAATGTACTTAGGAGGTCGAAGTCTTTTCGCATCACTCGTCAGACAGACAGGATGCCATGGAAAAGACCGCGGTCAATCCTTGATGGAACTTTTTTTAACCCATTGAAGACTGCTCTTCGTCCGGAACCACTACCTTCGAGGCGAGGCGAAGTGCCAAGCCTGTGGGATAGTATTCTGGTATAAAAAACTTCCGCTTCATACTTAAAGGGATACTTCAACGAAATTTGAAATATTCCCGTCGTATTCAAAAATAGGTTAAATATGACCCACAATATCACGTAAATGACAATATCACGTTTGTATTTTGAGCCTGATGGCTGTATTTTTCGTTATAAACGGCCCACTCTGGCAAGCGCTCGGAGAAGGCCCAGCGGAGACCACGTGACATCCAACGCAATCGTGACGTGGTCGTCTCGGGAAAGAGCAAAGCTACAGCGAGGCTACCCAAGGGGCCTGTCGTGTGCGCTTTGCTAGGGTGATGCCCCCCTTTGTAATACCGCTCGCCGACAAACCAGCAGCCATTTTGGTTCTCGGCGATAATCCGTGGGGCTTATAACCCTCCTGGAAACAAGCACCTTATCTCACAAGTTCGGAGCAGCGTTGTGAAGCCCACGGAGGGAGAATTCGCATTTTTCCTCTCGGATGGGAGGACCGATGGACACAAAGGCCACTTTCGGGCGCACGGGGAAACAATGAGGAACAAAATGGCGGTGGAAGAGTGTGTGGGAAAGGGAAACAGGCAGTTGGCATCACTCTATGCAGAAGCGCACACGAAGGCCTCAGGCCAATCTAGGATGGCCTAGTCGTTCAAGCCACCGAAGCAGCTGCTTTTGTACGAATCTTGAGTGACAGGGTTAATCTTCTATAATCTTGTAGGGGACAATAGCGACTTCTGCGACACACAAAAGGCATTCTCGGGAAGAGGGAGTTCCTCCTTCCCCTCTTCTCTCGTCGTGGCCGGAGGCGAGACACTCACCGTCACTGGCTGTCAAGGTTCCTAGACGGGCATTACAAGCGAGGCGTTAGCGACATCCACCAGGTGCTCTTTGCTAATCGTTTAATTCGTTTTAAAATTCCTTTTCGAGACTTTTTTTAGCGAGATATTTGTATGTTCTATGTGATACTGCTCCTTTGAACACATATAGACCAAAAAATGAGCGCCGAAATTTCGTTGTAAAATCCCTTTAAAGCCTCATCTCAGTTGGCGTCTCAAAGAAATTTGAAAAATACATTCCATTATCAGTATTTGTATTTCTACCCTCCCTAAAATGTATTCCCGTATTTGTGTTTCCAAAGACGTGTTGCCTCTTTTTAAAATGTATTTCCGATACGTATCGCGATGCATTTTTACAGATATATTGGAGTATCAGTATTTTAGGTACTATTTTCATCTGTCCCAGTATTTGTATTTCCAAATACATTTTTGAGTATTTCTGCCCAACCCTGCAACACAATGTAGCTTTCTGAGTGCCTTTTCTTTACGTTTAGGAATTAGAGGAATGGAATGGAACGATTCAGCCATTCCAGGAGTGGGAATAGGCCCAGTGTCTTCATTGCTAGGAGTTGAAAGGAATTGAATTATCGAAAACTCTAATTCTCCGGAATGGAATTGGAATGGAATGGGGTGCTTATTCCGCGAACACTGCCATCAATCGGCGCCAGAGAGTGTATCGTCATGGCGCTTGTCGTCTTTGAGTGTTTCCTATCGTCGACGAAACCAATCACGCACAGTACATGCGGCGTGATATTGAGCGGTTCTTCGTTTTTTTTGCGCGTGATTGGAATGAAGCTGCGAATCGAGCTGTGATTGGTATGTGGAGCGCAAGGTCGTCTACCTCCTTTGCAAGGGTCGTGGTGACGTCCAGATCAGAACCACCAGTCTCTGATTATCGCTGATTGGAAGGATAGTGGGTAGACCTCGAGGCAGCTCGCCTTCAGGTCTACCCCCTATCCTTCAACTTAGGGCCAATCAGAGCTCGGCGTTTTTCTGACGTTACCGCAACCAATTGCAAAGAGGCAGACGAACTTGCGCTCCGCATATCCCGTGATAGAAAATGCACAAATTTGACGAGCGCCGTAACGATGCACTTTTGGCACAGCCTGATTGGCTGCTTCGGATCGTCGCATTGACTGCGGTCGGAGTTCGTGTGAAACGGAGTAGATATAGCCTTCACTATAGAGCCAGCGAATAAGATACGGATAAAATATCTACGTTTCGCTCCCACCTTTTTTTTATTGTGGGCGTTGTTTATATTGGTGTTTAGTGCAGAGTGGGCGTCATTGGCGATTGTACACGATTAAAAAATGCGACTTCGGAGCTTTGTTTACGGCGCCATGGGAAGCTGAGTCGATATATCGTTTTGGGGTGTAGGACAAAATGGTCCCGGTCAGAGTGGTCCCAGTCAAAATGGTCCCGGACAAATGGTCTCGGACAAAATGGTCCCGGACAGAAAGGTCCCAAGTGCCAACCCGGACAAAATGGTCCCAGGTGAATGTATCAATACTTTGAGCACTCTTAATAGGACAAAATGGTTTGGTACTTTTATTTTGACACACGTTCAAGGATAATATCAACATTTTCATTATAATCATTTTAAAACAAATTTTATATCCCTTCTATCAATACCGTAGCTCTATTTCTCAAAGGTTCTTGATTACTACAGATATATTCCACGTGTGTAATCAATATCTTTCTATCGCCAGAACCTGTTTTCAAATTATCGCTATCGAGGCTTCAAAACGATATCTGGAATGAAAATCATTATCGTAGCACGTACTACAGGTTCTTGACGTGGTTTCTTTTAAAAGATGCCTGTCGTTCCACTGTGTTCTATTTTTCAGAAACAGCATCGCTCTGTCTGAACATAGTATACTAAAGAAATCAAAGATTGGTTTCGCTACTATGAGCGTATTTATTACATAGACCACTTAAGAGAAAAGAAGTCGACGCTGCTGAAGCGAAGGCCTAATACAAAAATGTATTCATATGACCCACACCCCTCAAAAAGTCGTTCAAGGGACGGAGCCCTTGCACGTACTGTGTGCACAGAGCCGCAAGCCGCTGCTAATATCCATCAAGAATAGAAAATACAAAAACCTTTAAACAGAAAATAAATAATGCCACGCTGGGACCATTTTGTCCGGGTTGGCAGTTGGGACCACTCTGTCCGGGTTGGCAGTTGGGACCATTCTGTCCGGGACCATTTTGTCCGGGACCGTTTTGTCCGGGACCATTTTGACCGGGACCATTTTGAACGGATCCCATCGTTTTGCTGTGCCGCGGACTTTTATAGCATCTCGGAAGAGAGGGAGGTTGTTTTCCGCGCTTTCGAATGAAGCTTTCGAAAACTGGTTACAATAATTTAAGACCACTAAGTTGACTGAAGTTTCGTTACTATCGTAAAGGCCTTTTCACACGTACAGCGCAGCGCCGAATCGGCGCTGAAAAAGACACCGACGCGGCAGCTGACGGTGCGCTGTGTTGTCGGTTTCGCAGTGATGTATCGGCGCTGTGTCGCCGCTCACCCCTGTGGAAAATGCGGAACCAGATCGGCGATAAGTCACGTGCCAGTCAGGACTGCGTCAGTGCCATTTTCCAGCGCTGATTCGGCGCCGCGCTGTGTTGTTAAGCCTTTACTGAAGCGTATAGCCTATTTAACAGGACATTAACAGGTATTTGCGCTCGCCAAGGTTTTCTTTGCACATGACGTATGAGAGCCCATCTACCCAGAACACAATTTGCGGCTCGAAATTTGTTCTCATTCGCCTGAAAACCACCGATCAGGAACCGGCCGGTGTGGGTCGCGCTCACTCTCTTCTCCGTGGTCACGTGCCGTTTTGTATGGTTTAGACAAACACACCAGAACATAACCAAAGTCGCGGGTCATCAAAAACACACACTCAATATTAAAAAGAAAAAAATATGATACCCAACCTTAGTGGTTTCTAAAGAGCTGCAAATACGTTCTTCGAAAAGAAAAGAGCTGCACAAAGAACCGGAACCACTTTGTGCATTTCTCTGCGCCATTCTCAACATGGCGTCGTATCGCGGGATGCGGGCTGCAGCCGGCTGAACGTTGCGGACAAAGAGATAGATAGTACGCACCGGAACGAA